>PVKE010001870.1:67058-91380 GCA_004027555.1 Craseonycteris thonglongyai
TTTATCTTTTCACATTTATAGAGAGAAATTATCTTTTTGTCTTCAGTGCATAGTTATTTCTATTTTACTTTTTGACAGATAGAGAGAGAGACAGAGACAGAGACAGTTAGAGAACCAAACTGTGGGAACTCCCCAGTTCAGCACGTGGGTCCTGCCTGGGCCGGAGCCGGGATTCGATCCTCGGTCCTCATGGCCTCAACCCGCTGAGCCGTCCCGGCTTTCCCCCCTTCCCTTTCTAAAGGGAGCGGAAGAAATGCATGAATTATAGACTTCACAGCCTGGCTTTCTGCCCCTCTTCTTGCCAAGTGGCAGGTTAATGAGGGAGGTATATACAAGTAGGAGTTCTAATATTTTCTCTACACCCTGGCCTAAGTCTTTGCTAATCACCGGGGGTACACAGACCCCTGAACACTCACAATGATGTGCCAGAGGCTGGGAAGCCACAGTAGACAACACAGCTTCATAGGGCATCACTTTCATTCAGCTATTAGTAATTAAAACCATGGATATGAACGCAGCTGTGTTACACAGTAGGATGCACAATCCAATAAATTTTTAAGACCAAACAGGAGACTGGAAGAAGTTGTGTTGCTGAGGGACAGTCTGGATCTGGACCCGCTCATCAAGGTTATGGCTTCTTTTAAGGTTAATGGCGCGTGGTGAAACATTTCCAAAGTGATGTTCTAAGTTACACATATCTCACTGGTAGCCCTGGATGGCTTTGAATGAGGCCCAAAAAAAATTCTTAAAACATTATGAGATTTTTTTGTAGCCTTTTTGTAGCCCATTAGCTATTGTTAGTGTTAATATATTTTCCACGTGGTCCAAGACAATTTTTCTTCCAATATGGCCAAGGGAAACTAAAAGTTTGGACACCACTGTTCTAAGTGAAGAGGTATTGGTTGAATTAATGTTAAATAAGAAAATCTGTGTTTTGCTCCGGGGTTTGTTCATTCATATATTGATTCATTCATTTATTCATCCAAATATCATTCAACAGATATATTCTGAATGCCTGCTCCAGGGGATGCCGGGATGGCTCCACAGGTTGAGCGCTCGTCTTACAGTCCCAGGGTCCGAGAATCGAATCTCAGCCCTGGCTGGTATGAAACCATATGCTGAGCTGTAATGTGCCCCCAGCTCAGTTCTCACTGGGGCAAGCTTCCCATGTGGGAGGCCCCCGGTTTGGCTCCCACCCGGGCATGTTTCCCATGTGCGAGGCCCCAGCTTGCAAGGATGTGCCTCCCATGCAGGTGGCCCCGGGCCCGGCTCCTGCTCTGCATGGCCCCAAGTCCACCTGTGGATGAAACTATATCAAAAACTAATAACATACAACTATGGAGACTGCTCTAGGCCCTCCCCCTTCTCTCTGTTTCTCTCTATCTCTGTCTCTCTCTGTCTCTATTTCTCTCTGCCTCTGTCAAATCAAAAAAATAAATCTTTAAAAAATATATATATCAATTGAGCTCCTATGCATGCCAGGATTTGTGCTGGGTTCAGTGGGGAGGACATCAGTAGTCCCAGCAAGAGCCTGTTCACAAAGTCAAGATTGACAAAGAAACGGCAGATAAATAAACATGATTGTGTCAGGGTGCAAATGGTAAGGTTGGATAGCTTAAAATTCTAGGTGCTATGAGACTTCTGAATGAGGTGGTCTGCACTATGCAACCATTCATGGTGTGGCTAATCTTTAGTCTAAGATTTCACAATAATTATTTAAAATACTATAACAAGAACACAAACTATACCCTGAAGCACTGAGAGCAAGGTGGTGCATGAACTGCCATCACTGATCATGTCTGATCAGCTCAGATATGTGACCATGATGAACCTGTCGCGTCTGCATGAGACAAGGCACTAACCCTGTCCAGGAAGCATGAGCCAATTCAGACATGTGTATCTGTGTGTTCTGTCAATGTACTTGGAAATGAACTTGAAACGGCAATGCCCACTGGATTAAGTGACCAACATTGAGAAGAAATGGAGGTGTAAATATTTGTTGAACCAGTTGGCTAGAGGGTAAAGGTGAGGACCAAGGAGTTACATCGTATACATGCAAACCCTCTCCTCTCCATTTCCCTCCAGGGGCTGCTCCCCAGCCAGAAGTACCTGGCAAACCTTTGCCTTTTCTTGTCCCTGAGGGAGCCCAGTGAAAGAAAGCATGTGTGGATGAGGCCGTGGCCATGGTTGGGAGAGGCCTCCAAGCACACACCTTCTGGCAATGGCCTCTTTGCCGGCTATGAATCTAGAAGGCAAATTATCAGCAGTGCTATTAAGAAAAAGGACTGGAGAACAGAGGCAGAAAATCATACCACTAGTTGGTCTAAAGAGAGAGTGTATTAGTCTACTAGGGATGCTGTAACAAAGTACCACAGACTAGGTGGCTTAAACTACACAAATGTATTGTCCCATAGTTCTGGAGGCCAGAAATCCAAGATCAAGGTATCAGCAGGATTGCTTTCTTCTGAGGCCTCTCTCCTTGGCTTCTAGGTGGGTATCTTCCCCTTGAGCCTTCTTCGCATGATATTTCCTCTGTACGTGTTTAATCTCTTCTTTTTTTTTTTTTTTAAGTTTTATTTATTTATTTATTTATTTTTGACAGAGAGATACAGAGACAGAGACAGAGAGAGAACTAAACTGGAGGAACTCCCCAGTTCAGCATATGGATCCGCACAGGCCAGGGCCGGGGCCGGGGCTGGGATTCGATCCTCGGTCCCCGGTGCTACAAAGTGAGCGCTTAACCCACTGAGCCATCCTGGCTTCCCCATAATCTCTTCTTATAAGGACTCCAGTCATGTTGGAGTAGGCCTACCCTGATGACTTTATTTAACATAAGTACCTCACATTCTATAGAACTGGAGGTTAAGATATCAACATATGGATTTCAGGAGAGGGCACAATTCAGCCCATAAAAAATGCATTTTCTTCACTATGGAAAGGAAGTGATGGGGGAAAAGAGAATCATCCAGCTCATCATGTGGAATGTCATAAAGGCTTCACCAGGGCCTGAGATGAAGGGCGTGAAGATTGGCCCAACTTGGGCACTTGGAGCCAGGACTCTAGACGTGACCAGCGCTTACCACAGGCCTCTACAGCAAGAGGGTGGTAAGGACTGAACGTTTGTGTCCCCACTAACATTCATGTGTTGACATCCTAATACTGCATGTGGTGGTGCTAGGAGGTAGAGCTTCTGGGAAGTCAGAGGTCATGAAGGTGGAGCCCCCATGGTGGAGTTAGTGTCCCTAAATGCAGAGTGTGCTCTCTCTCTGCTCTCCAGCACGTGAGAACAAGAGAAGGTCATCTACAAACCAGGAAGAGGGCTCTCATCAGAACTGAAACTGAAAGCACACTGATCCTGGACTTCCAGATTCCAGAACTGGGAGCAATAGCTTTTTATCTAAACCACCCAGTCAATTTGTGATGGCAGCCAGAGCTAAGACAAGTGGTGAGGATTCTAGGAATGTGATGAGCCGCCACACAGGCAAGGAAGCACCGCCTTTGGCTCTGTTACTCAATCCGGGTGGAGCCATCTGCACTAAGCACCTGTGGCCCTGCAGGCTCTGACCTTGAGGCAGAACTTCCAGAGGACGGATTGTAATGCTTCCTCCTCTAGTTGCTCCACTGGCCCTGGAGCAAGTTTCCCTTAGGATGAGACACTGCGAGGATACAGTGCAGTCCAGTTTTGAGATCTCTGTCATTATGGTGTGTCCAGAACTCTGAGAGCTGATGGGAAGGAGGCCCTTCCTGATCAAGCAGTGGAGGTTTTCCTGGTGCTGACCCCAGGGCTCCTCAGGGCTCTAATCTGGTTTGTGCAAACCCAGTAATTTGGCACCTTTAAGGAAGGCTAGGAGGAGGCATCTGCTTTGCTCTATTATCAAAGAAGATTGTGCATTTACATAGGAATGGCTAATGTTTAAAATGTTGCTGTTTGGGAAAAACGCAAGCCAATCTATGCCCTAAATTCACATATTTTAAATAATACTGTGACATCTTGGAACACTCAGCATTAAAATATACAAATATGAAATTCCCAGTTTCATTCTTCAAATTAAGGGGCCGGCAAAGCATCCAAGTGCTTATGCAAGTTTTCTGCCTCTCCCCTTAGACAAGAGTCCTCCAGGAGCCCAAGCTCCAATCTGGCCAAAGCCACCAGAAAGTCGGGGAAGGCCTTCCTGCTCAAGGCACATGATGGTGCGTGCCTGGAATATTTGTTTCAGAAAGAAGTTTATTGCACTTTCTGCTTCAGACCAAGGAAATGGAATTTGAGTCAGGAAACCAGGTCAGAATCTAAGCACTACCCCTCTCCTGCTAGAAGAGATTAGCTTGGAGCACTGTGAATCTGGACTTCCTCGTTATAGATGGGAATAATAATACAAGTGGACTCTTCATTAACTAAGGTGACCAGATGTCCCGCTTTTGGCGGGACAGTCCCAATTTTTAACAATTTGTCCCGCGTTCCGTGGTGTTTTTAAACAGTCCCGATTTTTGGAAAGAATGCACAACAAGCTAGGAACGGCAGGAGATAGACCAAATTTTTAATCAAGAACCCCCTCCCCCCAGTGAATGGTGTCCCGCTTTACCAATGTTAAAATCTGGTCACCTTATCATTAACCAAAACTCAAGCAACCAGCTTGAGAATTTCTTCTACCAAAAAAATTGATTTATCCAGCACAGGTGCCTGTTAACTAAGTCTACTTACATTTAACTGGTACCTACCAATCCCCATGGGTGCCAGTTAACTGAGAATCTACTGTATTTGACCTTTCCCCCCCAGCACTGAGGCTTTTGTGAGAATCAAATGGAATAGAATAAGCAAAGATACTCATAAACAATAAAACATCATATACCTTGGAAAAGACATTTTTTTGGTTCTGTTACTCAGAATTTTTACCTCTTTTTCTATGGTAGTCACAGTATAATGGTTATGCTATAATCTGATTTCCTCTGTACAGCCAGTCTCATCCCACTATTAGTCCCTGGGCTACAAAAGGACTTGAAGGAAAATCTTCCCCGCTCCCAGCCTCCTCCTGTGATGGATTGACCCTCAGGATCCTTTCCAACCAGGGGCAGTGCCGCTAAAAACTACCTTTTCTAGACTTTTCTACAGGCAATGATCTGAGTGCAAACTGTTATACAAAATTTTCCACTTGAACTAGATTTGGAAGGCAGAAGTGAAGAGGAGACGATTTCCCTGTGGCGATTTCACATACTCTGTGGGCACACATGTCCATAGACACACTTTCTCCTGCAGCAGTGGTCCAACATCTCGTCAACCAAGCCTTGGGTTTGAGAAGCAGTTTGGTGGCAATCGCAGTGGTGCTTCCTGGCCTCTGAATCCCTAAATCACAAACATGACATGCGGTCTTGAACTCAGCTGCTCTCAGGGTGGTCTCCTGATTTTCCCACCTTCCCGAGCATTGCAGGAGTCACAGCTCTCCCCACAGATCAGTCACTCCAGACACCTCAGACAGACCCTGCTTTGGCTTCCCTCCCTCCGGTAGCAGAGGGAAAAGCTCGTCTTCCAACTCAGATTCTAAACAGAGAGAGAGAAACGATGAAACTGTCTGCTGAACTCAAGGTGAAAAGGACCATTCCAAGTCTGAAAGAAAAACCAGAAAAAGTGAATGATCTTAAGACTGCTGCTGATGTAGTCAGTGAAGTCAAGTCTGTGGACAGCAGACTGCAGAGACCAAAAGAAGAGTTCAGAAGATGAAAATGAAGTGTCTAATATTCTGAGAAGTGGTAGATCCAAGCAGTTCTATAATCAGACCTATGGAGGCAGGAAGTACAAAACCAATGGGGGCCAGATATCAACACACAAGAGGTGAGGAGTCCTGGAAAGCGCAGCCAGGCCGAAGCTGAGATGAAGGTCATCAGTACCATCCAAACGGCAGAGGACAGCCATATGGGGGCTAGGAGATCAGGATGGCCACTGCGGACAACTCACTCGGTTGACTGTTTCTCTAGTATGTTAGAGCAGAAACTCTTTCTTAGGTGGAATGTTTCTGAAGGTTTTAAAACAAATGCACTAAAATAAAAACCCAAATTGGAACTCTTTCCTCCCCTCCACCTTTACCTTCCAATTCTGGACAAGAGATTTCTGGATATGTATTCAGGGGGGCAGGTGAATTGCTAGTGTTGCCGTTTTTCTTTGTTCAAAATATGTTTATTTATTGGGTGATCGCTCCCATAAAAAGTAGAAAATAAGTTTGTTAAAGTACTTTTTATAACCAGCTGAAGATTCAACCTAGAACTCATTCCTTTAGACCATCCAACAATTTTGCGAACACCTGATGCTACAGTTAAATCTCTCTCTGCCTTAAGTATCTAGAGTGGCGACTGTATTCTGTCAATGAACCCTGCCCGTTGCAGATAAGATGGGCACTTGGGACCCCCATTTGGACCAAGGAGAAAGTCAGATCACAGAATTTCATTCAAACAGTTGAGAGAGACTAACTTTCTGGTGAACTTGGAGGTTACAAGGCCAGAGCAGCCAGATGCCATATCGCCATTACAACAGAACTTGTCTGCAAATGCCAACACGAAGGGGCCAAGCCAAGAGATAGAAGCCTGATCTTGATGCTATTTGAGTAGCAGAATGAAACCATGTCTTGTGCCAAGCCTATCCCTGGACTTTCCAGTTACACGAGCCAACAAAGTTCTCCTTCTGTCTAGACAGTTGGAATTCAGCTAGTCCGTCTTTTGACCAAAACGTGATTGATCAGGTGTAAAGATGACACAAGAGAGAAGCCACAGGGCAGTAATGGGCTGATGGCTACAGATCACATATCTCAACCAGAGACCCACATCAGAATCACCTCGGAGCATTTTATAAAACACAGGCAAACAGGTCAGAACCTCTGCCTTCGAGGTCATGTAAGGGACACCTGGGAACAATTGGAAAATTCTGTCCGGTGAGGTGGTTCTCTCAGGCATCGCTGGAGAGCACAGCTGCTACGGAACAACTCACAGGGAAGGAGAAGCAAAGAGGTGGATTTTCTCGAAAACACTTGAATGTGTCAATCCGTTTCAGTCCCTAACATTATTTTTATTCTTTTGTTTTGTTTTGTTGTTAAATTTATTGGGGTGACATTGGTTGGTAATAATTACATTGTTTCCAGGTGTGCAATTCTGTATTACATTGTCTATGCATTGCACTATGTGCTCATCACCCAGAATCAACTCTCTTTCTATCACCATATATTTGATGCCCCCTTCCTACTCCCCCCCACCCCCCACTCTCCCACCCCCTAACATTATTTGTTACTTAATTTTTATTTTTTTAGGTTTAAAGAAAACCTTTGAATTAAATCACTCAGCATTGTAACTACCAGATGAGAATACTATTGAGTGAAATATTTCAACCCAGTTTGCATAAGCCGAAGCAGCTGGGCCATTTAAAAAAAAAAAATTGTAATAAATAAGTGAATACGTAATCAATCCCTCAAGAGCCAGCTCTCAGTTGCATGAGCTCCCAGAGCTAGGCATTTTCATCTCTATTCTATGCCCCCAAAAAGAAAAGCAATGTAGGGGAAAATGTTGACAGACTATATTCTCTGTGACGTCAACCAACAGAAAAAACTGAACAATTGATACTTCTTCCAGAAAGCATTTCTACTCCAGGTTTCGGTAGATGCAGATTTAGAATAACTCTTCCCTTTCTGGGATAAATGTTAACTATTTAATAACAAAAAGCTGCCTGAGAAGAGAAGGCAAACATTTTGATGTCTGCGATGTGTCTAAGACACGACAGGGATGGGAACAGCTTTATGAAGTGGAGGGAATTAGCACAGAACTCAATATTGCCCAAGCATTTCCGAAGGGCTTGAGTGGTCAAAGATGAATCAGACATGCTCCACACTTGTTTAAGGAATTTAACCTACAGACAAACAGGCTTGGTGAAACAGCACGATAGGATGGAGAATTTTATCATGGGAAACTAACAAAAATTACTTAAAGGCCAATCTGAAGGACAAGATGGGTTGAAACTATGACTAATAGGATGGCTCTAGAGTCAGTGCCCTAAGTTGACCTCTGCAAATATCGTGAGCATCTTGGAATGTGTGCATAAGTTCTGGAGATACTACCTTGAAGGGGCAATCCATTCCGTATCTAAATTCTAGTTTGTCTGTCTTTTGTTTTTTTATTTTAGGAACACATATAGGCCAAGGAAAAAAAAATCACATAATTTAGTGCTTGGTTGGTGGAATCTTTCTCTAAGCTGAATTTCCCCTAAGCCTTCCCTGGATGTGAATATTTATTAGGCTACATAAGCATTAACATTAAATTATATTGGCCTATTGCCTCTGCCCTGGCATCTTCTGAAAGGCTCCCCCTGGTATTGCTGGAGTCTTCTCTATGTAAAATTGTTTTGCCAGTCTTCTCTCTCAGGACCTTCTGCATGGCCCCATCACTGCTGACTGCCATGCATGCATCCACTTGTGACCATTCTGGCCAGTGTCTCTAGGAGCACTTCCTTCCTCCCTGAGTCTCTATCTGCCTTCCAGACATGAGGAGTTGGGACTTTATCCCAGCCCTGTGTTGTATTTCATCCTCTGGATCTGGGTACCAAAATCCCCAGTGCAAACAGTTCACTGATCTGCCTGCTGCTGCTTTCTAAGCCCACACCCTCACCCACAGGTCTGGGGCACAGACACCCACTATGTCCAGCTCCATGCATCCTCCCCTCCTCATCACCCCTCGCCTCTGGATTGAAGTGAACATTACTTCCTCTCTTCACGTAAACAGATCCCTGAGTAGCTGGCTACCAGCTCATGACTCCACTGGACAACAAATCTCCATTGGGTTCAGCTTCTTCTAAACTAAGGATCAGGCAGGGCTTTAAGTATCCCTCCTGGTTCATGACAGAGCTAACTTACATTTAATTAGCAAAATGGGATGTGAGCAGAAAGCCACTGCTCTCCATTAAAAAGTTCTACAAGTGACTGTACAATGGAGACACACCTCACAGACTCAGGGGCAGGGACGTTCAACAACTTGGCAAGGCCAGTAGAAATAAAGGAACCATAGATAGTGTTTACAAGGGTTGTTTTTTTTTTTAGGGAATTACACTGTAGGGGAATGCTCACCTTGTGTTTTATAAAGGCTGTAATGTTTTTATTCTTTTACCAAAAATCTCTAACTCATAGTGTTTTGGGGAGAATGGAACAGTTTCAGTGCAGGGCCAGGCCCTCCCTCCTCCTCACCACCCAGCCCCCTTCTCCCAGCAACTTCTTAGAACTGTACATTTAACTTGAATATTTGGAGAAAATAAGATTATATTAAAACAAGCATGAATATATTATGGAGATCCAGAAATTCACATGAATTTTTAAGATAGAACAAGGGACTTAAAAGAAATCTTATCTCTGCTGCTCTGGGGCATGCATTCACTCTCATTAGGGATACTTCAGCAGATAAGTTTGAGAAGTGTTTGATGTAGGCCCTGGGGGTTGGGGGGGAGATGGGGAATGGGGTGGGGTGGGGGTGGGTGGTTAGAAAGTTTCCTTTCCAAGGACTGACAGGATCAGTTTGTGTGTTAGAGGAAGCACTCCAAAGGCAGCATGGCAAGTTAGAACGTGTGGAGGGTAGGCTCCTGAGCTTAGCCTCTGTGTAGTAATTATAAACTTTGCCTCTCTTGAATCCAGAACCTCTTGTGTGCCAGGAAATCCACCTGCATTTTTCATCAGGTCCAAAAGACCCCTGTTACCACAGGGCAGTGAGCATTAGGGAGGTAAGGAGCACTCAGTCACACAGCCTACGCTCAAGGGGAGGCCTGCTGACTCTCACCACCGGCAACTTTTGACAAACTGTCTCCGTGCTTCCACCCTCTGACCATCTCTAATACGGTAGGCTTCCAGAGGCCCTGTGGCCAGGCCTCCCTGCAGGCGGCCATGATACCTTAGCCACCAGGCTGGGTCAGGAAGCTGCATCTGGGCGCTTGTAGCTCATGGCTGGCTGCCCCCACCACAACCCTCACTCTCATTCCACTCTGTCAGTGACCCATTCCCTGACAGAACAGTCTCAATCATCCCACATATGACTCCAGGCAAAAGTGATTCCATGATTTTTTTTCCAGAGGGACACATGGCAACGAATCCCTAGTGGTTGTGGCTGACTCTGAAGAGAAGTTGGGTGTTCTTATGCCCAGAGTGGAGATGGGGCTCACATAACCCCAAGCGCCTGTGTGGAGGAGGAAGGGTACACACACGCCCACTCCTGCCCAGGGTCATATCTCCTTTCAGGAAGTTGAGCTAGTCCAGATGCCCTGTCTCAGGGAGAGAGGAGCCAGTGGTTCCCACCCATGGCACTTCAAGTGGTCCTCACTCCCTGGACGTCATAGCTATGGCTTTTCCCACCAGGACTCTCCCTGCAGACCAGGAGAGAACGCTGACGTGGGGACTTTCATGGCTTCTAATTATTGCTGAGGAAGCAAGAAGAGGACAAGGGTGCTTTCTCCCCTGATGTGTACTGTGGGTGAACAAACAGGAAATGGCTCCAGCCTTTCTTCCTCTCAGCCTTTGCTTTCTGTTTCAAGTGTGTAGGCTATGTCTTTGAGTCACACAAACATTTTAGAACAGACAGTAAGAAGCAAGTCTGTTTGTAAGGGGAATGTCCTGAATTCTATAATAATAAGCCATTTCTCAACAATGTTGCTTCTAGTTCCCAAATGGACTCTCATTTGTATATACCTGTTTGTTTCCATGTTCTGTCCTCTTGAGTGAAAATTGTGGTAGGTGATGTTCTATACATGTTTATGGGGCCAAATGGGGTCTTGAGAGGTAATCGGGACCACAATCTTGGGAGGCCTCAGCCATGACCACACCTGACATGCAGTCAACCAATATTTATTTACTAATTGTCAAGTATGTGCCAGGTACAGTGACAGGTGCTTGGGATGGAGAGTGGAGAAATGTGGACAAAATTTCTATGCTTTTTAAGCTTAAAATCTTGTGGGGAAGAAAGATATCCAACCAAAATTTTCAATTATATTCAGTATTATGAAGAAGGTCAAAATTCTGTGGGCACACGTAAATTGGCTGAAGAAAGAAACCTTCTCGCCAAGGGAGTGGCATTAACACAAGTTGGTTATGTGAAAATGAGGGGAGGGATGGAGAGCTCCAAACCATGTGGAAAACCCTGAGGTGAGGGACTGGTATGTGCTGAAGGAACTCAAGATGTCCAGGCTTCTGAAGTGGAGCGAACAAGGGAGGGAGGCTGTGTGTGGAGGGGTTGGGTAGGCAGGGACTGGGAGAAGATGGTTGGCAGTGGCAGCAATTGATGCATCTTAGGAGAGGAAAAGGCACCATCAGATGTGCATGTGTAAGGGATCCCTCTGGCTGTTGTGGGGAGAACAGAGTTGGAAAGAGGTGGAAACTCAGGGAAACTACTGACTGGGCTGTTGCAATTATCAGGATGATTTGCACCAGGGCCATGGCTGAGAAAGTGGAAAGGGGAGGGTGATTCAGCAAGAGACTGGGAAGTAATAGAGTGAAAAGTTGGGGCTTAACTGCATGTGGTGGGTGTGAGAGGAGAGTCTAGGATGATCCCTACTCTGAGGCTTCCTGCAGTTAGGTGTTAATTGCTTCCTGAAACATTCAACATTAGCTTTCACTGAAAACTTACAGAGCCACTCTCTGCTTTATGCATCACCCCAGGCTCAATTCAAGGGTGCCAGCCACTGGATTTGAGTCCACTTAAGAAGGATGATGGAAGTGGGATACTTTTAGGAGGGAGAAGACCAACAATTCCATCTCTAATGTGTGGGGGAAATCAGAGCCCTCCACAGGCTGCAGGCCCTCCACTGCTGCCTGCTCCTGCTAATGGCCTTCCTTACACAAACATTGGTGGTAACTGTGGGGCAAAGGGATTTCTCCTTTTAGCTTAGTCCTCACTGAACACTATACCTGTTTAGGATACTCTTTTTTTTTAAGATTTATTTTATTTTTTGACAGAGTCAGAGAGAGACAGAGACAGACAGAGAGAAGGGGGAGGGCCCAAAGCAGTCTCCATAGCTGTACATCATCAGTTTTCGACATGGTTTCATTCCACACAGGTGGGCGGGGGCTGCACAGGGCAGGAACTGGGCTGGGGACCTCCCACATGGGAGGCATGGCCACTCAAGCCAGGGTCCAAACCGGGGGCCGAGAACTAAACTGGGGGTCTCCCACATGGGAAGCACACCTCAGTTCAGCATATGGGTCTACACGGGCTGGGACCGGGATTCAATCCTCTGTCCCGGGGCTTCAAAGCGAGAGCTTAACCCGCTGAGCCATCCCAGCTCCCCCCATAGGACACTCTTGGTTTTAAATACTCTTAGTTGTAAATATCAAATAGGCTCAAACAATAAGAATATAGGATATATCAGAGAATAGGGAATCCAGAGAGAGGGTGGGCTTCAGGGTTGTTTGCTCCAGCAGCTCAGAATTTGCATCAAGGACTCAGGTTTTTTCTATCTCTCTGCTCCACTATTCAGCATGTTGGCTTCATCCTGAGCTTGGTTTTTCTCTACGATGCAGCACAGCTGCTGGTAGCATTTGAGGTCACTTTGTTCCTTCCAATAGAAGAGAAGTGATGCTCCCATGGTCCCCCAAAGAGTAGAGAGGAACCTTTTCAGAAGCCCAACACACCTCTCCTTGCATCCTGGTCCTTCCAGAACCAGTCAGTAGTGAGAAGGTTGGGCGTGCTCAGACCAGCCGAGACTGATCAGAGGATGAGTCACCTTGCCTTGAGTCACAGGGGCTGTATATGGAAGAGTGGACACCTGGATGGAAAGGAGAGTTCTTTTAGGAAAGAGCCAAGGAGCAGGAGATGTCAGGTAAGCAACTGGCAGGGTCCTCCCCAAAGTCTCACTGAGATGGGTACTACAGGGGCTACAGGAAAAAAGTCCGTTTTCAAAACCATTTTAATCTGTAGATTTTCAAACATATAAAAAGTAGACAAAGCAGTGTAACAAACGGCAATGGACACATTGTCAAACCTTAACAAGGATCAACTCAAGGCCTTTTTCATTTATTTCCCTATTTGCTTTCCTGCTCTACTTCATTATAAAGCAAGTCCAGACATCATATCATTTCATCCAAAATTATTTTAGCGTAAGGTGACCAGATTTTAACATTGGTAAAGTGGGACACCATTGACTGGGGGGGGAGGGGGTTCTTGATTAAAAATTTGGTCTATCTCCCGCCGTTCCCTAGCTTGTCGTGCATTCTTTCCAAAAATCGGGACATTTTTAAAACGCCGCGGGACACGGGACAAATTGTTAAAAATCAGGACTGTCCCGCCAAAAGCGGGACGTCTGGTCACCCTATTTTAGCATGACCTTTAACAAAAAACAAGGGGAAGCCGGATGGCTCAGCGGGGCTTTTAAGCGCTGGCTTTGAAACCCTGGGGACTGAGGATCGAATCCCAGTCCTGGCCGTGTGGGCCCATATGCTGAACTGAGGTGTGCTTCCCATGTGGGAGACCCCCAGTTCAGTTCTCAGCCCCTGGTTCGGACCCTGGCTCGAGGGGCCATACCTCCCATGCAGGAGACCCCCCCCCCAGCTCAGTTCCTGCCCTGCGAGGCCCCCCCCACCTGTGTGGAATGAAACCATGTAGAAAACTGATGACGTACAACTGTGGAGACTGTTCTGGGTCCTCCCACTTCTCTCTGTCTTTCTGTTTCTCTCTGACTCTGTCAAAAAAATAAAATAAATCTTTTAAAAAATAGAACAAGAACACTTTAATGAAAAAAAAATGTTGTATCATCATCTCATCTTAAAAAATAATGGGGGGAAGCCGGGGTGGCTCAGTGGGTTAAGTGCTCACTTTGCAGCACCAGGGACCAGGGATCGAATCCCGGCCCCGGCCCGTGTGGAACCATATGCTGAACCGGGAGCTCTCCCAGTTCAGTTCTCTCTGTGTTTCTGTCTCTGTATCTCTCTCTCTCTCTCTCTCTCTCTGTCAAAAATAAACAAATAAAAAATATATTAAAAAATAATGAATTAACAGTAATTCCTTAACATCATTAAATTATCCACTCAATATTCAAATTTTCAATTTTCTTATATGTGACCAAAATGTTGTTTTGCCGTTTGTTCAAAGGTAAATACTTAGAGATCAGCCAACTGTCTTATAAGATAACAAGACTGAGATCTCAAGAGATTATATAACTTACCCAAGGACACACAGATGTCGTTTTATTTTGTTCTATTTATTGATAATTCTATCCTGCCCCTTTTCATAATGTATTTGAGTCAGGTGATTATACAGTGGAAAACCCACAATTCACTTGATTCATTTAGTGGCTATTGGTGGAACATCAGCTATGTGCAAGGCACCTAACTAGGCCAGTGCAGTCAACAGCACTTGAATCTATAATCAGGGGAATTGAGCTTTGACCCTAGGGCTTCTGCTTATGACATTAGGCAAGTCTTCCCACCCCATCCATCATGGTGCCTGAATCCTCAGGAGAGGTACTCTTGGATTAAGGTGTTGTCTTGGGAGGCCCTTATGAATATTCGAACATATTACTCTAGTGGATAGCTGTTCTTTTGGGCTACCCTCATTGAATACTCTTCCTATTTTGGAGGAATTCTAAGATGGGAGGGATCCTAAAATAGGAAAAAGGCTATACTTTCTACTACAGAAATGAAACTTATGGGTGGTCTTTTCCTCACCTCCAGAAAGCCGACAAAGACATTGGGCCCAGTGCTCCAACCAAATATTGCAGCCAGGATTTTCAATCTATAAGAAATGGCTCAGGGGGAAGCCAGGATGGCTCAGTGGGTTAGGCACTCACTTTGCAGCACCGGGGACCAAGGATCGAATCCCGGTCCCAGCCCCGGCCTGTGCGGACCCATATGCTGATCTGGGGGGCTCCCAGAGAGACAGTTCTCTCTCTGTCTCTGTATCTCTCTCTCTCTCTCTGTGTCAAAAACAATAAAAAAAAAATCTTAAAAAAAAATAATAAATGGCTCAGAGGCCCCAGCCAGTTAGAGGTGACCCACAGTTGCTGCAGCCAACTTGAGTCCAAGGGAGCAGTGTCAGGCATCCAGAGACACCAGAGGTAGCATCAGGTAAGATGCTCCCAGGAGTCACCTCGCTGTGAGCAACTGCTTATCATTTCAGTAAGTGACTTATCTGCCTAAGTGCCTAGGGCCACTTCCTGCTGTAAGCAACCAAAATCTCTGACTAAGCAAGTCAGTTGAGAATAAGAACCTATTAACACATTTGATTTTTTATCATGTTTTTTTCTAATTGACTTATAAAATTAAATATTTGCCACCTATGAGGGAACAAAATGGAGCACAACTTAGGGACATTTCCATGGACCCCACCAGGGAACATGAGAGGTTCAGAACCCACTGCAAGGACTTGAAGTCCAGCATATTGACCCAGGATGCTGGGTGACTAGAGGTTGTGGGGAACCACCACCTCCTCCCCAAATCTGCTGAAGGACGACCCTGACAAACAGGTCCGAATTTCACAAAGATCAGTGCTAGTGTATAGAAGGAAGTGGTACAGGGTTTCCTAGAAGCCAAGGTGAAGACATCTACTCAGCCCATGCCAACTCCTTATTTCTCAGCTGGAACTATGGCTCAATGCCCTCAAAGAGGGATGGGCAGGATGGTGCCAAGCATTCTAGCTGGCTGCTGGAAATGCTGTTCCTTTGTGCATCTGAGAGAACCAGGAGGACCTGGTGTGAGGTAGGGGTGGGCAGTGTCTGGCTAGGCCCTGGAGACTTAGCTCCCACAGGAAGCGGCTTCTCCAGGAAGCTCTGTCCGCCCTACAGCTGGGCTGTCTGTCAGCCTGGTCTTGGGTCTACAGATCAAAATGCCACAACCCTGGGCCCCTCCCATGTGCTCTTCCACATTTTAAACCAATATGAAGCAAGACCATCAGCTTGCTGGACAGAACACTTAGTACCCTTCTAGCCTCACGCAGGAAGTTGCTTAATGAACCCTAAAACAATTACTCACAAAAACAAGATTTCCTACATGGAGTCTGTGGTTTTCTGTCCTTCAGAATGTGCTTCCTGGCCTCTCTTTCCATGCCCTCACTGCCCATGTGTCTTCCTGGGCTCAGGTGCCCCTTCATTCCCTCAATCTCCTGTCTCCTGACTCTTGCCCTAATTCCTCTCCCCTTCACTCTGCTCTGTGTGACTTATTTTCTTTCTAATGCATGCCCTTATGTTCACAATTATTTTCTTTCTGAAAATATTTCCACTTTCAACGGAGTTTTGTGGCCATCCCTGGCTCTTTTTCTTGCTGGATTATCAGCTCTGAGGGCACATCTAGCTTTGGCCCTCACCTAATTTCTCCCGAAACCAATGCTCTTATGTTGAATTGTGGCCCCCTAAAAATGGTATGTTGAATTCCTAACCCCCAGGACCTCCAAATATGTTGTTATTTGGGAACAGAGTCATTGCAGATGTAATTAATTAAGATGAGATTGTACTGAAGGAGCATGGACCCCAACTTATAAGGACCCAATCCAATATGACTAGTATTCTTATTAGATGGTGAGCACATTGAGACACAGAGACTCAGGAAGAATTCTATGCAGTGCCAAAGGCAGATATTGCAGTGACACAGCCATGAGCCAAGTCACACTGGAACTTATCAGCAACTAGTGGAAGTTAGGCAGAGGCAAAGGAGAATTCTACTATACTGGTAGGCTTCCAAGAGAACGTGGCCCTGCTAGCACCTTGACTTTGGAATTGTAGCCTCCAGAAATGTGAGACAATACCATCCAAAGCCACCCAGTTTGCAGCACTTTGATATGGTAGCCCTTGGAAACTAGTACAAATGCCATCAAGCAGATCCCAAGGAGGGCTGGAAAAAGGGCTTGGAGTTCAGAGAAAAATGCCAGCATTGATGAAGGGCAAGAATGTGTGGTGGATGTCAATGGACCTAGAACGAGGGCTTGAAGGAAGAGGAAGAGTGGAAGGGCATCTCATGGGGGTGAAGTGTGAGCAGAATTGTGAGCTTGGGCACGGGGCTATGTTTAAATGATAGCCAAGGGGATGCTGGGATGGCTCAGGGATTTGAGCATTCATCTGTAGCCCTGGGGTTCAAGGATCGAATCCCAGCCCTGGCCCATGAGGACCCATTTGCTGAGCCGGGGCGTGCCCCCAGTTCAGTTCTCACTGGGGTGAGCTTCCTATGTGGGAGGCCCCCGGTTCGGTTCCCGCCCTGGGCGTGCGTCCCATGAGGGTGGTCCCAGGCCTGGTTCCTGCCCTGCGCAGCCCCACACTCACCTTTGGAATGAAACTATGTAGAAAACTGATGATGTGCAACTATGGAGATTGCTCTGGACCCTCCCCCTTCCCTCTGTCTCTGTCTCTGTCTCTGTCTCTCTCTCTCTCTCTCTCTCTCTCTCTGTGTCAAAAACAATAAAAATGAATCTTAAAAAATAAAAAAAAAGACAGCCTCTGACTGCATGAGAAGAGAGTACATGAGGCAACTACGTAATAATTTCAGGGCCGACCACGTGCCAAGGTGGAGAGGAGCGAAGGCATCCTGATGCAGAGAGGGCTGCGTGAGGGCTGGGTTCTGCGGTTAGAGGCCAACAGCAGCCTTTTTCTACTCACATATGTAACATCCTGATACTTTGGTAATGAGCACTTTGAATGAAACACGGTGACAGAGGTAATATAGTGGCAGTCAAGTAATCATTAAATACCAGAAGGCTATCATTGGTAGCGCTGGGCCAGAAATACAGTTCCCTTGAGGAATGTCACCTGCTGCTGGCAAAGCTGCCTCTCCTTTTCTGGCTGGTTTGTCCTTGTTTCTTCTCTGGCACCTATAGGGTAAGATGGGCTTTTTAGGCACTTGATCAAGGCAGACCCCACTGAGAGCTGGCCTCTGTTTGCCTTTATATGTGGCCTTTTGGAAAAAGAACAGGGCAAGTTTAATGAAGGGGATGTGATGGGGGAAGAAAAACATCTGCATGTGAATTATCTTGTCACAATGTTAACACAAAATCCCTTTCCAAGAAGAGATGAACATGCATCACCAGGGTTACCATGATGGATTAAATGGAAACAAGTCTTAAAAGCTATTAAACCAACCATGTTCATAGCAGGTGATTGCTTTTCTTTGTAATGACAATTATAGGCAAATTGATAATATTCTGTGGAAGTTATTGATTGATGTTTTAGAACTCATCCCAAGGAAAAGTAAGGAAAATACAGTGGTGGCTTAAGCCTCTTTTACTGAAGATCATTAAGATGGCATTCCTTTGGGCAAATAAAGTATCTTCATTTTTTCAGACTTAACTCATCCATCTTCATTTTCAGTTCAATTTGTTCTGCTGCTGTGTATGTCTGAGTCCCTTTTGCCTTTCCCTGGGACAGGCTCCACTTAGACACTCATTTGATCATTAGGTGTGTAACTGCTACCACTTTTGCCACTTCCTGGCAGTGCCGGGGCTCTCCCGGGTGAGGAAGTGGGCCAAATGTGTGTATTTTCTTTGTCATCCATATCTTTTATGATTCTGCAAGTTGACAGAGGTGGAGTTTAAAGAAATACACTTGCCATAGAATATAGTCCCCAGATGCAAGCCAACATCTAGTATTTGGGCAAAGAAACACCAATTTATCCTGACTTGACCAGAAGAGGATTTCATATTAGACGCTCTAAGAGGTGATGTTTTGGTCTCTGATGTGGGACTTGAATACCACCCTATGAGCTATAGTCGAGGCCATTTTCAGAGATATTGAAAAGTAATTGAAACTATGTGCAATTGTCATCTCATGAGCAACCCCCAGATCAGACATAACAGCACCTTATAAAGGAGGATACGCTAATCAGCCCTGAGTTACTTAGATGACTGTCCACTCTCAAGCACTGAGTCAGCCCCTCTCTCCCCCTATCCTAGTGAACTATGATTGTCCAAACCCATCTCTACTGTATATTTCATCTGAAGTAATTAGATGAAAGGAGCGGTGCAGTCATGAAGAGAAGGGAAGTATTGGAGCAGAATAAACTAAGAAAAAAAAAACAACTAGGTCTTGTCTTGCTGATTTAGTCCACATCCTGAAAGAAATCAGCCTTGTATTTGGCCCTTTCTACTTGGAACAGGCTTAAAATTTTTACACAAGAGAATTGAGCTTCTGTGGAAAAACACAGGCATTATTAGTTCCACCTTAGTGACAAACCAGCTTTGGAGAACAGGCCAGAGGCCTGTCTGTGGCAGTGATTCTAACAGGGCCACCATGCATCAGCTTCAGGGGCACCAGGAAACTGTCTTCATGGTTACTCCTCGGCAGGTTTCAATGGAAACTTCCATAGCCTCAGAAGCCAGCATCTAACTGGGTGCCAAGCCTAATGTCCATCTTCCTATAGTGGCTGTCTTCAATTGGGGGTCAAGTACACCTGAGGGTTTACTAACTTTTCAAGGGGCTAACCATCCATGAATGATCTAAAGAGAATCCACTTTCAGAATCTTAACTGTTGTTTTCAAATACATATTTCTAAACTTCTCTCATAAAAGTTCCTATGTTCCCCTCATCCATTATAATCTCACCATAGAGCTTTGCTCTGGGGTAAAAACCTCCTTGAGCCAAAAAAAAGGGGGGGTAGGAGGTGGGGGGTAAATTGACATATTGGTTTCCAGGGAGCTTAGTTTATGATTCATCAATGCATCTTCGCCCCTTAGGGCATTCTGTCTTTCTCTACATATTTCCATTAAGAATGAAGGCAGCCCGCACTGAGATGCTCTAAATTTAGAACAACTAAAGCAGGATAGGTTAGTGCTGCAATTTTTTTTTTTACAGGATTACTGTTAGATTTCATCTGCATTATTCAGTAATTAAACCTATCTTATCAAACCATCTCACAAAATATTTGCTTTAGTTATAGTTTTCATCCTCTGAAATATTTTATCTTTTAAAATTCCCAACAAAGATAAACTTTTAAACTAAGGATAAAGTATTTAGATGTCAACTTTAAGTTTTGTATTTCTTTAAAGTTGTTTTAGGAAGTACATGTGTAAAAACACTTGGAGACCATTGACCCAAGGAATCCCATTCCCTCCACCCTCATTCCACTTGTGTGAGCTCCTCCCATGTTCTAGAGATGTACTGTCCAATATGTAGCCTCTAGTCACATGTGGTTATTTAGGCCTTGAAATGTAGCTAGTGTAATTAAGAAATTAAATTTTAATTTAGTTTAATTTTACTTTCTTCTTCTTTTTTTCCTTTATCTTAATTTTACTTTCAAGAGACACATGTGGCTAGTAGCTATTATATTGGACAATGCAGATATAGAGCATTTCCCTCATCACAGAAAGACCTATTGAATAACCATTATCTTGAGTATCCTTGAAACTGAAGTGGCCTCAAGGGGCAGGTATAGCTCCAGGCTAAAGAGTGACATGTTAAACATTTTTTGACAAGATAGTTCAAGCACCTGATGTAAAATTCAAAAGATAAAAAATGACTTAAAGGACAAAGTGTCTTTCCTACTCCTGCCCCCAATCACCCAGTTTCTCCCCTTACCAGTTTCTTGCGATTCCCTGCAAAGACATTCTATTCAGATGCAAGTGTAGGTGTATGTGTCTCTATGGCAATTTTAAAACAGCCACATATATTTTTTACATTCTTCCCACTGAGAAGTAAGGCTTATGCCCCCTCTCCTTGAGTTTGGGTGATCCTTTGGCTAGTTCAACCACTACAATATGGTGACTCTATGTGACTTTCTAACTAAGGCCCTAAAAGGCCATATAGCTTCTACTTTCTTTGTTGTAACACTTGCTCTTAGAATCCTGAACTGTGATAAGAAGTACAACTATTTCATGATCACTATGCTAGAGAAACCACATGCAAACATATGAGTCATCCCTCCCATCGAAACCATACTTTAGCCATAAAACCAAGGCCCCAGACTAGAAAGTAAAGAAGCCTTCTTGACTGTTCACCTGTGAGAAGGACTTTAATGGTGATCTAACTACATTGGAAGGATGCAATGAGGAGATATGTGCATGAGGAGGGTGCAGGAAAGCAATTGAAAATGTCTAAAATTGAAGCTAGAAGTAGCTGTATTATTTAGAAGTACAGATATAAATTACAGAAGAAACAGATGGAAGACACTAAAGCGTGTGTGTATGCCATTGGGAATGATCCAATAGTGAGGGAGATGCTGATGGGTGAGGACTGAATGAACATGGAGAGTCCACAAAGAACACCACAGACTAATGTCCTTTGATGAGGGACAGACACATCTGACTGGAGGAAAGAAGAGGCCAACAAGTGTAGGTATATAGATTTCAGGTGGGAAAATGAGTGAGTTAACGTTTGATAGCTTCTCTCTTCTCAGTGAAATATGAGGAGAGTTCATCAGCTAAGAGTAAAAAGCAGGAAGGGTTGTAGGAGTTTTAAAGATTTAAAATAGGGGTGTCCTTTTGGCTTCCCTGGACCACATTGGAAGAATTGTCTTGGGCCACAAATAAAATGCACTAACACTAATGATAGCTGATGAGCTAAAAACACAATCTCAATGTTTTAAGAAAGTTGGGAAACCAGGATGACTCAGTGGGTTAGGCATTCACTTTGCAGTCCCTGGGACCGAGGATCGAATCCTGGCCCCAGCCCATGTGGACCCATATGCTGAACTGGGGCATGCTTCCCATGTGGGAGGCCTCCAGTCCAGTTCCTGCCCTGCGCAGCCCATGCCCACCTGTGTGGAACAAAACCATGTCGAAAACTGATGATGTAGAACTATGGAGACTGCTCTGGGCCCTTCCCCTTCTCTCTGTTTCTCTCATTCTCTGTCTCTCTCTGTCTGTCAAAAACAATAAAATAAATCTTAAAAAAGTAAAATAAAAGAAAGTTTACAAATTTGTGTTGGGCCGTATTCAAAGCTATCCTGGGCATATGAATGTTGGTTTACCAGAAAAACACAGTAACATTGCCTGGCTTCTCAGTTTCCTTGCCCATCTCATCTCTAATGACTTTTTTCTTCCTTCATCCCACCTCAGAGTCATAGTTTGAACCTTGTCATCACCAGGTACCCCTTTCAGTTCTATCATCATGAACTTAAGTGAAAAGAGTTGGCTTACATGGCTTTTCCATAGTATCATTAAATTACTTGAGTGTGGGTATGGAGAAATTGATGGTTGAATCCATTTAGTATTTTATATGTCCTATACTAGAAGATGAGGGGATTCTGAAGATGAGAATTTTTGAAGGGAGTATTTACAGTGATTGACTATGAACCTTAAGTTGGACGAGAAGAGTGAACACAGGAGGTAGCTGATAGGTGGTAAAAAAAAATGGTGAGGCCAATGGAAAGATCTCCACAGAGCTGAAAACTTGTTGCAGTGGCCACTTGCACAAGTGCATTGAAGCAGAGGAAGCTTTGGGAGGTGGTGGGCATTTGGGCTTACAGAGGCCTGACAGTTTCCGGTGGTGACAAGATTCAAAGAATGACTCTGAGGTGGAATGGAGGTCATTAGAGATGAGAAGGGCAAGAAAACTGAGAAGCCAGAGTCTGGATGGGACATCAGTATGGTTAACTTCAATGAGACAAAGAGGTTATGCAGAGAGGAAGATGGAGATCCAGAGGTATAGCTGTCAGTGAATGAGGACATATGATCTAGTGGTGGAGTCAGGCAGCAGGATCCTAATGGGCAGGGCCTTGTGTTCTGGGAACAAAGTGGAGAACAAGCAGGCACCAACACTACCTCCTGAACTTGAAGTTCATGAACTTCAAGATATCAAACAGGCTCTGCCAGAAAGACCTGCAGGAATTCAGTCTTTTTGGAACCAGGTTGGCTGTAACAAAGGCAAGCAAACAGAGAAGGCTATTATAGTCATAGTCTGAAAAGGTAAGAATTTTAGATCAGACAATAGGTGAGATTCCAGAAGACACAACGGACATGTTTGGGAGGAAATAAAGGTCAAATGGAAATTGGGACAAATTAGGTGACACAAAGCAGGAAAGGGATATAAGTCCAGGTGGTAATGGATGACAGGAAAGGTCTGCTTTTCTGGTGATGACAGAGGAAAATGAAAATTAGGTCATGTCCCTTCCCTGCTTAAAACCCTTCAATGGCATTCCATCACCCTTAGAATAGAACTGAACTCTTTACAAGGCTCTATACCAGTGCTCCTCAAATGTGACCCCAGGACCAGCAGCATCACTGTCACCTGGAACCTGTCACAAATACAAATACTTGGGCCCCATCCCAGACATACTGACTCAGAAATTCTGGGGTGGGACCCAGCAATCTGTGTTCAATAAGCTCTTCTCCCATCCATTCTGATGCACGGCAAGTTTGAGAACCATTAGCACATATAAACAGGTCCTTCCCTACCTCTCTGACCTCTGAGAGGTTTTCCTAACCTAATAAGCTAACCACAGTGGCCTTCTTTCTTTCTGTTCCCAAACTTATACTCTCCTTGGGGCCTTTGCTCTAGCTATGTCATCTGCCTGGAATATTCCTGCCCCCAACCATCTCATGGCCGCTCCTCTCTCACTGTGCAGATCTGTATGCAGACAGACTCTCCCTTGTATCTCACTCCCAACTCTCAGTCATTTTGTAATCTATAACACTTTTATTTCTTCAGGCATTTACCACTCCCCAAAATCTTTAGTTACATTTGTTTATGACTATCTTCCCAACTAGAATATAAACTTCAAGAAAACTGGGAACTTCTCTGCTTTTTTACCACTGTGTCCTCAGTACCTAGAATGGAGCCTGTTATATGGTGAGGTACTCAGCAATTACTTGTTGAACAAATGATAAATGTTGCCATGAATCCTGATATTTCTTAGGCTTTGATGTATAATATAATCGATATAAATCACTTGAGCTCTGTTCTAATGCAGATTCTGCTTTGGTAGGTCTGGGGTGGGACCCAAAATTCTGCATTTGTAACAAGTTCTCAGTGGATGTTTCAGAGAGCTCACTTTGAGGTCTGTCTCTTGTGGTCTCATATATTTGGTAGTTTGATGGCTTCCGAGCAACATCCAGTGAAATCTGTGATAATTCTATTTGAAATATTCCTGGCCAGGAACAATAGTTTTCCTGAACCAGCTCTCCTTGGGGAGGAGAGATGTTTGAGCTCCTTTCAAAGATTATAGAAAAATAAAAAGAAGCTTACCAGCGTGGCTACTACTTTCAAGAATACCGTACTCGGGGAAAGCCGGGACGGCTCAGCGGGTTGAGCGCTCGCTTTGAGGCCATGAGGACCGAGGATCGAATCCCGGCTCCGGCCCAGGCAGGACCCACGTGCTGAACTGGGGAGTTCCCACAGTTCGGTTCTCTAGCTGTCTCTGTCTCTGTCTCTCTCTCTATCTGTCAAAAAGTAAAATAGAAATAAATATGCACTGAA
>PVKE010001871.1:0-91254 GCA_004027555.1 Craseonycteris thonglongyai
GGAATTTGTTGTGTTCCATTGATCTGCATGTCTGTCTTTATACCAATTACCACACAATCTTTTATTTTTATTTATTTTAATTTTTTTTAAGATTTATTTTTATTGTTTTTGACAGAGACAGAGAGACAGAGACAGAGAGAAGGGGGAGGGCCCCCGAACAGTCTCCATAGTTGCACATCATTGGTTTTTCCACATAGTTGCATTCCACAGGTGGGCACGAGGCTGCACAGGGCAGGAACTGGGCCGGGGTCTCACCTGGTGAGAACTGAACTGGGGGCACTCCCCAGCTCAGCATATGGGTCCACACGGGCCAGGGCCGGGATTCGATCCTTGGTCCCCAGGGCTGCAAAGTGAGCGCTTAACCCACTGAGCCATCCCGGCTTCCCTACCACACAATCTTGATTGCTGTATTTTATGGAGAGTACTAAAATCAAGTACTGTAAATCCTCCAACTTTGTCCTTCGGTTATAAAACTGGTTTGCCCACTCTTGACCTTTGCGTTTCCATATGAGTTTTAGAATCATTTCATCACTTTCTGTAAAATGCCTGCCGGGATTTTAACCGGGACCACATTGGATTGATAGATGAGTTTGGGGGAAATGGCTGTCGTCACACTACCGAGTCCTCCTATCCACGACTATATCAGTTGTTTGTTGCTGGAGCCGTTGAGTCTTGGAATCTAAATTCATTTCTTGGGCATTTCATTATGTGAGTTCCCTGTGATTTTCAGGTTCGGAGTAGCTGAAACGTTTGTAGTAGCTGTGCTCACCTCTGAGCTCCGTCCAGGCAGTCCTGCCACATGTAGGCACCATGCGGGCCCCCACAGGACATCTGGAAGCGAGGAGGGAAGCCAAACGTGCTCCCTGTGTAACTGCTCGGACACAACTCAGCAGAAGCAAAGGCAAGGCCATTATTTCATCGCCCTGAACACATCATGCCAACCATACACAAGACATGGTGAGGGTGAAAACTAAATTTTTCTGCAGAAAAATGACAGGTGCCCTGGTTTCACCTCATCACCTCAATCTTAGAACCTCCATCCTTGGAAAGCATGTTTTAATTGGTTCATTCCGGAGCCAGAATAAGATTAAGTTGGCAGCTATGAATAATACGAAATTTTGTTTTTCTCCCCACCCCCTTTTTTCTCCCTAGAAAAATGCTAAAAAGATCAAGCAGGTTATCTGAGGTACACGCAGAGTTGGCAACAGCTTTGTGTATATAAAAAGCAGTAGGGGGAAGCCGGGATGGCTCAGTGGGTTAAGCGCTCACTTTGCAGCCCCGGGGACCAAGGATCGAATCCCGGCCCTGGTCCGTGTGGACCCATATGCTGAGCTGGGGAGTGCCCCAGTTCAGTTCTCACCGGGGTGAGACCCTGGTTTAGTTCCTGCCCTGTGCAGCCCCGCCCACCTGTGGAATGAAACTATGTGGAAAAACCCATGATGTGCAACTATGGAGACTATTCTGGGCCCTCCCCCTTCTCCCTGTCTCTGTATCTCTCTGTCAAAAACAATAAAAATAAATCTTAAAAAAAAAAAAAAAAGCAGTAGAGAGTAACAGAATGGAATTGCTGTTTCTTTTGTTATTTGATCTGCATTTGAGAGGGGACTTCTACCATCCTAGCTCTCACTTCCCTCCCTCCTGCCCTCCTTTTCCAAGTGACCACTGTTCAGAGTTTGTTGTAGATCTTTTCGTATCTTTTTCTTTGCTTTTATGTTGACACATGCTTATACACAGGAAATGTAGTGTCTTGGGTGGGATTTCCCCCTCACAAATGGTATCATAGTGTACATGTTATTTGACATGTCTCTTTTTTACTGTACAAAGCATCAGAGGTTCAGTCCTATCCTTCTGCATGACTCTAGCTCATTTATTTGACCGCTGCCTTCTAGTCTACTGGGTGATTGCCTCAGAGTTTTTAACCCTTATAGTGCGACGGGCCCATATATCCATATATTGGCTTTTGTACCTCAGGCGAAAAGTGTGGCGGGCCGTATGGTCCTATCTAAAGTGTGAATTCTCTCCTTTATATAACACGTTTTTGTTAGTTTTTATCATCAGTTCTCAATACTTTTCATGAAGCATAAGTCTTATTATAATTTTGACGTTGATTTGTTTACGTGTCAGGAAGCTCAGCCTAACTGTATGCTCGTTCTTTTACCCTTTGCATTTCTCGCTAGTACTGCTGGCAGAAGGTAGCAGTAAGAGGGTTAATACATGCCCCGTTACTGGCCACCTCGGTTGTTTCTGAGTTTTATTACAAACACAGCCACGCTTGCATCCGTGCACATGCTTCCCCGGGCACCCCTGTAGAGGTGTTCTTTAGCGTAGATGTCAGGGCTATTGCTTTCTAAGGTAACTTTTCTGTTGTACTTTAGCAGCCTTAAGCACAGTTCTGCAGATTCCTGCTCGCTCATGAGTTGGGCTACAGGAGCCATATGTGCTATTGCTCAGATCTCTCCTTTTTAACTTTGTGTAGAGTTGGTTGGGAGGAGGCCGAAAATATCAGCTACACATTCACTGTGAGTGTGGCATGACCGAGGTCTACCCAACCGGTGGAGACATGTCATGGGTGTGAGTGTGCTGGTGTCAAACTGGACAAAAAACCCTTGGGTTCTTTTCAGTATTATGAGCTGTTAAGAAATATGTGAATGTCCAAATTGGTTCCTTCACATATGTTACCACTTTCTATAAAATAGTACCAGCATCTCACATATGAATGATACACGTTATGTGTTTCTCAATATAGCAAAGAATCACTTATTTCCTTTAGATTTGTTAGTATCATGACATTTCAGAAACTCAAAATTTTACTCATATTAACCAGGAAGTCATTTTGATAGATAGGTAGACATACAGATAGATACCCTGTTTCCCCGAAAGTAAGACAGTGTCTTATACCCCGTTTCCCCGAAAATAAGACAGTGTCTTATATTAATGTTTGCTCCCAAAGATGCGCTAGGTCTTATTTTCGGGGGGACGCCTTATACGTATTTCAGCGAGAGGCAAAACTGTAAGTAGGTCTTATTTTCGGGGGATGTCTTACTTTTGGGGAAACACGGTTGATAGAGATCTTTTGCTAGGCCTTGTATTTTAAAACCACTGTTAAGTGACATTTGAACCTAATGAGTTGCAATTTTTTTTAACCAATACAGTTTTGATGAATTCACACTTGCTGTTGGGCCATCTTCCACACATATTCCCTCTCCCTGTTTAAGGTCTAGGAGTTAAAGTGGTATATACACGGGTTGAAGATGAAATATATGTTATGAAGTTGAAAGTGTCTATTTAAAAATGTCATTTCCCATCCTCAGACGCCAATGATCATGTCCCCAGTGCTTGGCATGGGCGCCGGTTAGTCCCAGGGCTGCTCTTGGCAACGTGAAAAGATGAGTGGGTGGCGGGAAATGAGCGCGTGTGTGATGATAAATTGACTTCCAGAGGAGAACATGACCTTTCGCATTTTTCCCCGTGGCTCTACTTGAGTGCTGTATAAAGCCGTAAAGGTGTATGTAGAACTCGAGTGTAAACATGTTGAACATGAAACATGACTTTTTCCTTCCTTCTTGTTCTGTGACAGACGCATTAGAATTTCTTTTATGGAAACACGAACAAGATTGTATCGGAAACATTTTCTTGTTGTTCTTCCTCCTTTTCATGGTTCTGAAAATGCTGTCACTGTGTTTTCTGGTGGGAAGTTCTGTCTCTTTAGCTGCTTGTTGGATGTCAGCTAGATGCCCTGGAAGTGTGAATGGGCTGTTTTTGTGTTTGCTGCTTGTTGTGACATATTTGTGAGCGCTGTTTCATCCTATACTATTTGTAAAAAGTACACAAGGGAAAAAAAAATATATTTTTAATTATTTTTGACAGAGAGAGAGAGAGAGAGAGAGAGATACAGAGACAGAGAGAGAACTGAACTGGGGGAGCTCCCAGTTCAGCACATGGTTCCGCAGGGGCCGGGGCTGGGATTCGATCCCGGGTTCCCGGTGCTGCAAGGTGAGCGCTTAACCCACTGAGCCACCCCGGCTTCCCCCACAAGGGAAAATACTTAGAGAAAGATGACGGTGTCCCGTATCTGAAAAGCGTTCACAGGCCGTGTACCATCACCTACAGCAAATTCTCAGTCCTTCAAGGACCGGGATCCCGGCATGCCCAGCTGTGTCCTACCTTCCAGGTTTCTCAGGCACGTCCTGCATGGGTCTGGCCCATGGCCTGGCATGGAGTGCCTCAGCCAGCATCTCGTTAACCTCACCTGAACCGTGTTCCCTGCTTGGGCTGTCGTGTGTGCCTCCTTGTCCATGAACCTTCACTGAAGCCCCCAGCCCAGTCCCTTTCTGTGCTCCCCTCAACACCATTTTCTCTCCCCGAGGGCAGGATCTTGGCTGGTAACTATCATGCAATGTTGCTAATGTGTTGGCCCCTAGAAAGCATCATCTACCTACTGATCCGTTGAGGCTGCTCTCTTGGTCTCTAAATGTCAGATAATGAATGTTTTGTTGTATTTAGGCCATGACCTTTTCTTTCTGTGGTTGATACAGTGCCCATTTTCATTATCAGGTATTTATGTGAAAGTTACGGTTGCAAATCAAGTTTCCTCATCACTATTTTATTTCATCAAAGCAAGGAGGAAAATATGCTGCTTCTCCTAAAACTCTATTGTAACTGGGGGCTTTTGGGTTGAAAATTGAGCGCCTTCTTGCTTAAAAGAACAGTGAATTCTAAAGACCATTTTGTATGGTCTATAAAAATGCCTCACATAAGTGAGTAGTTGCTTTTGAAACTTGGTTGAACTGGACTGTCTGGGTCTTTTGGAAACGTTGTGTGGCAGTGCAGTGACTGCCATTGCAGTGCACATCTTCCTTGTGCACGTGTCAGTCCCTGGGGACATGCTTATGGCTTTTATTTGGTGTCTCCTTATGCTTGTAGAACAAACATAATTTTGGTGTAAATCTTGTTATGTTCAAGCTCAGCTAGTGCCTGTTTTCTGTCCTGCACGGCTCACTTGGTGTGTGGGCTTCAGAACTGGCCCGGACGAGTGCACTTGTCTGCTGGGAGGTGTGTTCTGAAGGTGGTTTCCATAACCCCCCCACCCCCCACCCCAGCGGCCTGCAGTGGCTCTCCTGCCCCTCAGGGTGGTCTTTTCTCTGCATAGGAAGAATCATAATACATCAAAATGTTTTTTATTTGAGACACAAAAATGCAAAATTGCTGAGATATCAAACATTTTCCGATCAGCTACAATACTGCCACTATGTACAAAAGCTCCAATGATAAATGTGCACACATATAAAAATACAGATGCATTACCTGTGTACAGTACATGTGCAAAATGTATGGCATTCAAACATGATATGGAATTGACTTCAGGGGTGCAAACAGCAAATACGAAGGCATCATGGTTTCTCTTTTAAAAAACAACATAAAGGCAATACATGAATGGACCTCCGCCGGCCATCATATTTTGTTTTGTGAATGAGTGCTTACATAAGCAGGGCTCGGTAGATTGGTATCTTTCTCCTTTTTTTCATAAAGTGAGATGCTAAGACATAATGTGACAATGAAAATAAGAAGAGAAACACCTATCACGTTGCATTTCTATTGCAAGCAAGAAAAGAAGAAAACTAATTTGTATGTAGAGAGGAAAACAGTTTGCATTACTACTAAATATGTACTGTTCTTAAACAAAACAAATCTATCCTATTTTACATGAAAACAATAGAGAGATATCTACATCTTTGTGAAAATTATAACCTTAAATGGGTAATACCTTTTGGGACTGATTTTTGAGATCTCATTAGTCTCAAATTTTAAATAAAAAGTGCCTCCTTTTGGCAAATACTTGGCAATGCCTTTGGTTCCTTTAAAGCAAGTTTGCATTACTATTGGTTTCTTGAGGTTAAGTACTTTTGGTAGATACTAAACCCTTTCCTAAACGCGTCTTCCTCCTACCAAATCAGCAAGTTTTCTTACAGCATCATGTAGAGAGGTAATTGTTATGAGAGTCTATGACCTTGCTTAAAGCTTTGTCTTAGTGTTGGCACAAAGCTCTGTTAAACAGGACAGCGGTGTCATTATCGCCAATGATGGATTTGATCTGATTGCAGACAGCACCTTGTAGATCTGAGATTGCCATCCTGATGTCACAGAATCGTGTCATTTCTCAGCAGTGATTCACAGAGCAATGTGTTTGTGTGGAGGGTCAGAGCACTTCTGTAAACATGTGCCGCTTTCTGAATTATAGGCCTCAAAGATTTCTGGTAGAAACCCTTTGCAAGGGTGCATGTCCTCAAATACTGAAAGAAAGGGTGAAAACACATAGACCTGCTTATTGCCGTGCAGACTAGCACTTCACACATAAAAATGTAGTCTGGGAAGGGCACTGAGCAAGATGCTGGAAGGCTAAAGAAGAATGACTACATCTGAGTTATTTTCCAGTTCTGACTGAAGCCACTTAAAAGACGGGCTGAAATGCAGTTAGGATGCTCCTCAAATACACGCCTGCACTTGTAAGCTGTGTTCCTTGATAAGCCTGACCTTCCAGTTAAGGTGTTTTTTTTTTGAGGATTTGGGTTAATTTTGTGGCCTCCAGGGCAGCGGACGGCCTGTTTGGTATTCTCTGTAGTGAGGATTTGTGTTTGTAGTGATGGGTGGCAGAAACCGGGCTACTTGTGAACGTAGCTGATGGGCAGCCGACGGCTAGTGTCCCTCAAGTTCTCTACAACGTCCCCGGCGGTGCCCTGCACCCCACTGGACAGCAGCGTGGATGAGGTTTGTGTGCAGGTGTGCACTGAACATGGCCTAAGTGTGTTACCACTTCCCTAAGCACAAGTCTGTTTGTGGACAGAACAGTCTCCTCACCTGTGGGGACGGCTGTTTTAGCAGCTGCTCTGGCTGGTACCAGCCTGGGAATTCTGAAAGGACTCTGAAGACAGCTAGGTGGCCTGGAATGATATGGGGTTGAGGGTAGAGGAAGTCTGCACCAGCTCGGCTGACAACACGGGGAACACGCTCCCGATACAGCACTCAGTGTCCGCACAGCTCAGCGGCGCTGTCTTATGGCCGTGACCTGGCCTCCAGTGGGCGGCAGTGTGGAGGTGACACCGGCCTGCCTTCGCCACTGTCCTTAAGCTGTGCTTACAGAAGTGGCAGTTACATGGGTCATGGGACCGTGCAGTTTTCTAAAAGAAAATTTAAGTAAGATCTCTTTAGTATTATAAAAATATTCATATAAAACAAACACAAAGAGTATCTGAACAAGAAACGCCAAGGATTCAGAATACATCTGTGTATAAATATGTGGCAAATACTATATAGTAGATTGTGCATTTCAGGAAAAACCCTAGAACATGAACCGCTAACACGGTCCAGAGTTTTCTAGTACGTGCGTTGCTGAAATGTACAAGATGGCCACCTATCCCAAGACTAGAGGTTCTGGTATCACTTCTGTTCATCCCACCCCAGAGCTAACAGTGCTCATGACCTTATACCTACTAGAAAGGTAAGCTCGACTCCACTGGGTTTTAGGAATATGTAGGGAACTATAAGACTGGATGTGAGATAGTGTGTTAGTGTGTTTCTATGAGTCAGTTGTTTACTTGGCAGTAGGGTACTCTGCGAGATGCTATCCAATAGGACTGCCTCTAAACTACACTATGCAGCTGGCTGTTCTAACGGCTGTAAGACTCACCTCACACTAAAACCAGTCCTTTCCAGTGAACACACAGCTTTCCCATTGCATTTACCATGAAGTACACCGAGTTAGGTCAGAATGTCATCTTTGGTCACGTCCCATGCTGCCTTACTCTGTGTCCTTACTCTAACCTGGAACATGTAGCTGGGACCTGGGGTGGCTTGCTGCACAAGCCAGGACAGGAGGGCCCAGCGGAATGGTGCACGTGGGTTCTTGGTAGACTCCTTGCCTTCCTTTTAAAGGAAGCACTGGTATGTATGTGAAGTGGGCACTGATATTAGCAACATAGTCAAGAGAGCAGGCTCATGAGATGTCATTCTCTGCACTGCAGTGTGTTTTTGGAGAGCAACCTTCCCGTTTCAAACCCTATTTTTAAAAGCACTAAGGGGAGCTGAGGGCAAGGAAATGGTCTGTGCACACAGCTCAGAAAGATGGAAACAGAAAGCTACGCAACACGGAGTCAGCAGCATTAGCTGTTCAGTGGCCACCTGCAATCCCTGATATCTGGTGCTAATAAGCCGTTTACAGCTGAACACAGATACTCAGAGTCTAAGTACAGACCAGATAAGCTCCAGACAAAAGCCCTCTGCTGAGACCTCCCTTAAGGAAAGCACCTTCCTAATCAGCCCTGGAGACAGGCCGCCTGTGAGGAACCTCACGCCCGAGGTGGCTTCTGTACAGAGAGCTCCCAGGCCCCCTGCGTGGGATCGCCAGTTTCTAAACACTAGCTGCTCACCACAACCACACAGCTGCCCCTGCCCCTGCCCTGGACCGCTCAGATGTGCTTCCACGTTGGGAAGCATCAGTTAACAGGGCTCCCTTGTTCTAGGAAAACGAACTTTTCTTACATGTAGTGAAATTTACAGACTGAAATAAAAATGTGACATAAGATCAGCTCTTAGGCAAAAGAGACAAACCAAAAAATGATTCACAGATTTCTCCCCCCAAAATGGGTCATGTTGCCTCTTGCATGTCACTGTGGGAAGTCACCATTTAATGACCCAGAGAAGGCAGCCTGACCCCAAGGTAAAAACCTCCATAGTTTTTGGTAGATTTGATATTTTTTTTCTTTCAACTACTTAAATGACTAGTTTGAAATTATTTTGGAAGTCCTGTGATAGTTGGCATTTTAGAAAATTCTTAAGAAACTGTTCAACAGATATGTGGTAACTTTTGGTCTATATAAAAACTAATAAAACCTCCAGTTTTTCAAGATCTCCGGCTTGATCATGTAGTGAGAGCTCGGGTGTGACATCCAGTTACAGGCCTGTAAGACGAAGACCGGCAGAGAACAGGACAGCCAGAGTGGGGCCACCTGCTGAGTGACCTCCAGCCATGGTGGGAATGTCCTGGGAGTGAGGAACTTCTCCCCGCCTCCGCATTGCAACTCACCAGCACAGAGACATCTGAGCTAAACTAAAGCTTTTTCTCGGTTTTTTGAGATGGGTCTGGTTACCTGAAAATCAGTCAGCTGGTTTTAAATATGGAAGTACACGTGGCTCACGTTCCCTAGAAATATTCGAGCTATTAAGAGAAGTAGGGCTGGATACCCAATTCCTTACCCCAATGTAGGCTGTACAAGTCACAACTTCGGAGCGTACAGACAAATGTCTAACCAACACCGAGGTTGCTAAAAGCATTTTCAGTGTTATCAAGAGACCTGGACATTTTATGACAGTATTTTGTAGACATTGTCTGGTGATGATGAAAGAGCTTCCATTTCAATCTGGAGATCTAAAGTAAGATTCCAAAAATCACAAAATAAACTACAACACAAGAAAAGGACACTGGTTTCTGAATGGAACCCGGTGACCCGCCACCTCCCCACCACCAGCATTCCTTTCGAGTGGAGCGGTCTCCCTTTTCTTTAGAACCTTAACGTGGCCACGGAGGCTGAAATGCAGCTGGTTACCGGAGCGCGTCGTTGTCCGTGCACAGGACTTGGTTTTGCTGTGGAGCTGCTTCCCGTCCGTTACTGAAGTCTGAGGAGGTGAGCCTCCTTAGGTGGCTGTGCAAAGGCCCCGTGCCACGTCAGGTGTCGACGCTCACTGCAGTGACATGTTCTCAAACTGGGTTTCCAGGCTGTGACCATCTTCTGTTCTTTCGGTGACAACACATGTTAATTGCAACAGCACAACTGTGGCTCTGTCTCTAAAAACTGACCTTCTAGAATCGTCTTCATCCTCTTAAACCTCCCGGCGTGTGACACGAGAAGCCGTGAGGCTAGTCCCACGGCAGCGGCAGGTCCTGTGCATCAAGGAAGTCAGCGGAGAACATGCTCGGGGCGGTGGCGCTGAGAGGCGTCAGTCCTGACGCCGTGCTGGGCATGGTGATGTCCAACCACTCCATGTTGTCCAGGTTGGAGTCCGAAAGGTCCAGGGACAGGCAGGGCGTGCTGGTGGCCAGCTGGACCTCAGAGGTCTCCATGGGCGCATGCGGGTGGTCCAGCACGCCCGCGTGGCTCAGCAGGTCGCTCTGCAGGTCCTGCATCAGAGAGAAGGGCTCTCGGTCTTCCGTGCTGCTTTGCAGAGGGGCGATGTCAGTGGCTGAAGGTAGCGTTCCATCCAGGAAAGCTTCTAGTTGGTTCTCTAAGCTGGCAGACAAGCTGCTCATGGGTTCTAAGGAGATGGGTGGTGCCATCTGGACCTGGGGCGGTGGCCGGGACACCACTGTGCTGACTGGCATGGTGGTGATGCTGGCTGTCACGGGTCTCATTTTGGAAATAGGAGAAGGCTCTTCCTTTATAGGGAGGGAAATCTCTGCAAAACAACAAAAGTAATTAGCAAGTGAAGATTTCATACTGGTTAAAAAGGTTAGGAATTTCTAAGGCATTTATTTTGCAGTGACTCACACCCAATCCATCTTAGAGGCAGGGAGACAATGCTGCTGGTTCTTGATCCCTGTTAGGGTGATGGGTCACCAGTCACATAGATGAACACGCATGTTTACAACACTGATACGCTTTCAGTCTTTTCAGGGCGTGAGCACTAGGAGCAGGCTCGTCCCACCAGGTAGGAGCTGGTGGTTTCGGAGGACCGGTCACTGGGTCCTGCGAGGATCCGCAGTCACTACGGGCTCAGGGCCCACCCACCTTCACGCGGCACCCTGAGTGTGTGCAGACACAAGCGCACCCTTCCCGCCGTGAAAGACCACACATCCTGCGTGAAGCCCTGAAAGCGTATAATGCCATCTCATGTCATTTCTGAATGGAAGGCAACAACATCTGGCTCTTTTGACCTTGTTTTGCTCACTTTTTAGTCCTGTTTTTTGAGTCTATATAAAATTTTGAGGATTTGATAAATAAGCACTGATTATAATATTATTCCTTGCCAGATCAAGTAGCAAATTAATGGACCATCTGCTATAGCTAACAGTGCTCAAGTAATACATACATTTGAAGGAAGCATCTTTTTTTACTTTTGAGTATCTAATTTGGTTTCATTATATGCAGATAGACTAGGAAAAAAGGAGTTAACTACAGATTTCACAACTCAATAGTAGGGATGCATAAATAGGTCAGAGAAAAAACTGAAGATCTGATTCTGTATGTAAATTGTCAACTGTGTGTACTGTTGAAGACACTTGCCATTCTCTTCGGTCCTCACGAAAGCTGGAGGGCAGTCACGTTAGTTCTCTAATCAGCGCCTGACATCTGTTCTCATCGCTACTGGTGTTAGTTTATAACCACGTGATACACACTGATTGGATACTTTATCATACACAGTCATTCCTTTTAGAAAATAAATTATGACTGCCCTATTTTAATTTCTAAGTTTAGGTGGTAAAAATTATTCTTTTTAATCATTTAAAAACGTATTTTCACCAGATTTGGCAAAAAGCATTTAAAAAAATCTTATTAATGGGAAAGCTGGGATGGCTCAGCGGGTAAAGCGCTCGCTTTGAAGTCCTGGGGACCAAGGATCGAATCCCGGCCCCGGCCTATGCGGACCCACATGCTGAGCTGGGGTGTGCCCCAGTTCAGTTCTTGCCGGGGCCTATGCGAGAGGCTCCCGGCCCAGTTCCTGCCCTGTGCCGTCCTGTGCCCACCTGTGGAGTGAAACTATATGGAAAACCAATGTCAACTATGGAGACTGCTCTGGGCCCTCACCCTTCTCTCTGTCAAAAATCAATAAAATAAATCTTAAAAAAAAAAAAAATCATCTTATTAAATTCAGGGCATGGAATGTCTATTTTTCTTAATTTCCACAGTATAGATATGTCATGAATTTAAATTATTTTGCAAGGCCAATATAGTCCTTAGCAAAAAAAACAAAACCCATCATTAAAAAAAATATTCAGGGGAAGCCGGGATGGCTCAGTGGGTTAAGCGCTCACTTTGAAGCCCTGGGGACCGAGGATCGAGTCCTGGCCCGTGTGGAACCATATGCTGAACTGGGAGCTCCCCTGGTTCAGTTCTCTGTCTCTGTATCTCTCTCTCTGTATCTCTCTATCAAAAATAAATAAATAAATAAAAATATATTAAAAAAAAAATATTCACACATGCAGATCTGTAGTCAAATATTAAGAATTTTCTGTTATACCAAACAGTATGATAAGGTCATTAACCTCAAAATCAAATAGTACCTGGTATGAACATAAAGATTTTGATAACTACTTAAAAATCTGATGAAACTCCTTTCATTAAGGAAGTTTAAGAATATTTAAAAATATTCCAAAATACCATCTGAATTTTTTAAATACTGACTTTATACTTATTTTTAAAGATATGTAAGCTGAGGCAGGAATATCCTTGATTTGGGGGGGGGGGCGGTTTTTTCCTTATCAGTTTTTAAGATGATACACTGTAAAATCTAAGGTTTTCAATTATATGTACAAAGTGCTTTTAGACTTGTCTCTGAATAGTAACAAAGTTACTAAAACCTAAGCGAGTAACTTGGTTGTTACAAAATTAACTCATGAAAAATTAACTCATGACTTGGAATGTTTTTATCCCATCCCAATGACTGATATAACATATGGAACAAGTTTTGAAGTTTCTCAATGTGGAATTTAACTCGGGTTCTACTTGGCTATTTTGAAATGGTTTTTTTTCAGCAGGTATATAGAATACCTACAGATAAATCTATCATCTTACTATTTTAACCTGAAACAATGGCTTTTCCTCCATTTATCAGTAAGTTGTTTTAATGGACTAAATTGAACAGATTTTAATAAAAACAGTAAGTTCAGCTGGAATTAAAACATGTGAGCTCTAGAGGAAAACACACATAAACTTGTGACAAGAGGTCAGGGGACTGCAGGGACCTACCTCCACTCTTTATGAGGATGTCAAAGAGGTCGTCCATCTGCTGACTGTGTGCGCTGGAAACCTACAACAGAGGAGAATCTAGATTAGCTCTCACACACACCGGGTCGCGCTAAGGGACTGTGCAGAATGTCCAGTTCTAATCATTGGATAATTCTGAGAACACAGGTCCCCTGAGAAGTTAAACCACGTATATCCAGTGTCACAGTTGGTTAGCTGACAGTAAGAATGGGGCTAATACCCAGCTCAGCCGACTCACACAGACTGCGTTTTGAGAGGCCTACTGCTTCCTTTGAAATCATCTTTTACTCCTTTGCCTTTAGGTAAAAATATACAGTATGTATGACAGTGATCATGCTACAGTTTTTCAGCTTTACTGACAGTAAGCTGTACATATATAAAGTACACTAATATCAGCAAAATCCAGGTGACAAATACACGCTTTGCTCCGAGCTTCCTCGTCCCCAAGCAACCCGCGGATGTGCTCTTTCGTTACAGATTAGTTTATATTTTCTAGAGTTTAATGAAGTGGAGTCATATAGTATGTTCTTTTCAGGACGGGTAGCAGCGGCTTCTTTGAGATTTATCCATGCTGTACAGTATACCTTAGGAATAGTTCTTTCCTTTTTATGGCAGAGACTCTCCTTGTAAGGAGATACCAGTGCGTTTGGGTTGTTTCCAGTGTGTGGCTATTACACATAAAGTTGCTGTGAACCTGCTTTCTTTTCTCTTGGGTAAATACAGAAATGGCTGTTTGTAAAAATAATTTCTCTTTCAATTACAGTTGACATACAGTATTACATTAGTTTCAGGTGTACATCATAGTAACTAGACATCTGTATCCCTTACGAAGTGATCAGCCATCTGATGCCACGTTACACTACGTTTCCTGTGCTGCACTGCACATGCTGTAATGTTTTCATAACTGGCAGTTTATACTTCTTATCCCAGCCCTCCTCCCATCTGGCAACCATCAGTTTGTTTTCTGTATCTATGAGTTTGTTTGTTCGTTCGTTTATTGTTCTTTAGGTTCCACACAAAAATGAGGTCACGTGGTATTTGCTTTCTCAGTCTGACTTATTTCACTTAGCATAATACCCTCCAGGTTCATTCACGCTGTCTCACATGGTGAAGTTTTATTCTTTTTATGGCCAATTAATATTCCATTGTATATACCGGTAGTATGTAGCACATCTTCTTTATCCAGTTGTCTATTGATGACACCCAGGTTGCTTCTGTATCTTGGCTATTGTAAATAATGCTGCAATGAACATAGGGTGCATATATTTTTCCAAATTAGTGCTTTGGAGTTCTTTGGACAAATACCCAGAATTGCTGGGTCATGAGGTAGTTCTTATTTTCTGAGGAGCCTCCCTCCTGTTTCCACAGTGGCTGTACCCATTTGCAATCTCACCGACAGTGCACGAGGGTTCCCTTTTCTCCACATCCTCGACAACACTTGTTGATTTATTGATGGCCGTTCTGGCAGGTGTGAGGTGCTATCTCATTGTGGCTTTCAAGTGAATTTCCCTGGTTGATTAGTGATGCTGAGCACTTTTCTTGTGTCTTTTGGTCCTTTTTGGAGAAATGTCTATTCAGGCTCTCTGTCCATTTTTTAGTCTTTTTTTTTGTGTGTGTGTGTTAAGTTGTATTAGTTCCTTACGTATTTTTGATATTAACCCCTTATCAGATATATCACTGGCAAATATCTTCTTCCGTTCAGTTAGGTTGTCTTTTCGTTTTGCTGATGTTTCCTTTGCCGTGCACACTTTTTAGTCTGATGTAGTCCCATTTGTTTATTTTGTCTTTTGTTTCCCTTGTCCAAGAAGAGCAACGTCGGAGCGTTTACTGCCGGTTTTTCCTCGATTGTATATTTTTGCTTCCTTTGTCATAGAATAATTGACCACAGGGATGTGGGTTATTTCTGGACTCTCCACTCTTTTCCATTGATCTTTGTGTCTTTTTCGTGCCAGTACCCTGCTTCTGTCCCCAGAGTGCTGCTCTGGCCCTCCAGCCTTGGCCTTCAAGCTGGTCAGTGTTCCTGGCGTTTTTTGAGCTACTGCCTGGGGAGGAGCGCCCCAGTCTCCCGCAGCCCCGATTTCTCAATTGTGATGCAGTGGTTTTTACAGCCCTCTTCCCCACACTGGGGCTCGGGCCTCCACAGCCAAGAATCCCTCCCGGCTCTTAACCACCACACGGGGTGTAGAGGACCTGCCTGCCCCACCTACCAGTCTCGAGGTGGCTCCTTGCTTATTACGTTCTCAGTTATGACTTCTGTTCCTCTTGTCTCCAGGTGGTTCTGTAGTTTAGCTGTAATTTTGATGTGGTCGCGGGAGGAGGAGACTTGACCAGAAAGAAGTCTAAGTTCCATGTTTGATTGTGTGTACTGATGATTAGTGCTAAGCCACGTGTGGAACTGCATCATATGCACAATCACTCAGTTATTCTCTGTCCAGTGATTCTAGAACATTCAGATCATGCATGCCAGGTGCCTATTACTGAGGAATTTTGTCAGTTGAGGCGCAAATATTCACTTAGCTAAAGCTAACTGAATTTTAGATATGCAGAAAGAAACAATTATGAAAACTATCAACTTAATTAGGAGCTAAAATAAGCAAAATGAAATAGAATTTTATAAGCCAAGTGTGGAGTCTGGATGAGTTAAGAAGGACAAAGAAGGAAAGAAAGAGTGCATCAGCTCATTCACTAAGCACACTACAGGTAACGCGTCTGACTCCCATCATGGTCTTTACGGATGTGGACGTGCTAAATGCCGCCTCTCAAAGGCGCAGGGGACACTGCACCGGCTCCTGGCAGGCTCTCTAGAGAGGTGTTGGGAGGGGCCAACGCACTGAGAGAAACCTGGCCTTGCATTAGTCACGATCTTACCGGAAATGCCTGAGAGCTCATGAGGACAGGGTTCCATTCAGCCCCTGACACGTGAGGAACATGGATGGTTCACAGAAGACTCTGATAAGTATCTGGATTCAGGTCCAAGCTCGACGTCTTTAATTCCTCAGCCATCCGTGCTCATGGTATTGTAAACAAGTGTGGATGAAAGGCACGTACCAAATTGTAGTAAAGTGTCCTGGCACCTAGTGTCCATCATTAATAGAGGGAGTTCCTTTTTGTGGACTATGCATTCGGTCCATCCAGCAAACTCAAGCCAGAAATCTAAAGTGATCCCAGTCCTTCCTATTTCACAAAGAAAAAGTGAGCCAAGAATTGTAGGCCAGGCACCCGTCCTTGAGCATAGAGGCTTGTGACAACCAGATTGGAAAAGGACTCTCTTATAGGACAGACGTGGCTTTCGGCGGCTCTCACCTGCCTCCTTAGCACCACTGACTCACAGCCACAGATTTCTCCCTGAGGTCCTGAAATTACCCATTTACATTTAGGGAGACACTGCGGTCTGTGCTTAGTAGTGATAACTGAATGCTAAGCAGAGATTTGGGGTTCCCCCAGGAATACAGACAGGGAAAGCAGTTGGCTTCTCACCTGCAGACACAGGAATAAATGGCACCACATGGGGTTCAGTCCTCCTACAAAGCTGATACTAATTCATGTAAAGGTGACGGTCACCCAGAAAGGAAATGGAGTTCCTTTCTTCCCTTTTCCTTCAGATGGAATCCATATCTGACATCTGTATCTCCTGGTGTTTTAATTTTTATAAGCTTCCTGGTGCTGGCAGAAATGCTAAAAATGCTAATCCTTTAAAGAAAGCTTCAGCCATCATACTCTTCCCAGCAGCCCAAGTGACCGGCAAACATCTGAACGCAGTCACGCCCAGGCTTTGCAGAGCACTTGGGGGCGGGAGGAGGTGGGTAGAGGAGAATAAGGTGGGGACATTGAGTTTTTGTTGTGCAGCAGACTCTGAGTTAACCAGCACCCATGGGGGGACGGGAAGATGCCAGATAAATATATTTCTTTGACCGGTAGCTTAAGAGTACTGGTTAATGGGGAGTCTCCTGTATTTACATCGAGGAGAGAAGACGGTGAGCAAAGGGCATCTAAGGAGGAGTGTCCTATAGTTACACACGTGAGGCTCAGAAATCAATCAGACGTCCTTACTGTCTTCCAGGGATTGACAGCCTAACGGAAGGAACACCCATGCCTGTCACTGCTCTGTGATGCCTGAGGAAGCTTGGGCAGTCTCGGGGTAAGTGTGCCCACAGAGATGCTACCTGAAGCAGGAGTAAGTTGGCCAGGGGAGACAAGGAAAAGGGTGTGAGGAAGACCGTCAAGCCGGAACCAGTCCAGGGGTGTTGTCAAGGCCTACAGAATGGGGTGAAGGGAAGGCAGGCTGTGGCAATAAGCCAACTGAAATAGACGTGCACTTTGTTTTAGGGAGGTTTCACCAAGATGATCTGCTCTAACTGCTACACAGACACTGGTCCTGCCTCCATACTGACAGTCCTCAGCATTCCCACAACCATATGGAAAACTGGTTAAAAACGATGATTCCTACAACTTGCTGATTAGACCGGGGGATTCAGGAAATGTTCCCAAGATATTTCCATGCACATAGAAGGCCAGGAACCCCTGCCTACCCTTGCTGTTTTATGGCATTGCATACAGAAGTGCAGACTGTATTTGATTCTATCAAGTACAGGTGGGGCACCTGGCGAAGGCAGTAACTGTTGCCAAGAGTGGAATGGACAGGCTTTCTTCTACACAGCACCTACCATGTGCCAGGAAGGAGCAGGGTAACAGAGACCAGTGAAGGAAAGAGGGGCTCAAAAGGGGACATATTCAAAGGCATAATCAGACAGACGGCATTTCGTAATGTATCAAAATGCCCTTGTGCCTCCCAGTAGTAGCTCATTACCATCCCTATTCTACACATGACGATGCAAAGAACTGGACATTCTAAATGACGTATCCTTGCCCCACCAAGAAAGCAACTGCTAGTATCAGAATGCAAATCCCTATTCCCCCCTTCAAATCCTGCCAGTTTTTCCTAGAACTAGCTCTGTTTCAGTGTGAGGATATTCCAGTAATGATCCTCACCATAACAATAGCTACCACTTATTGAGCGACTGAAATGCTAGACCCAGTACAAGAGGTATTTTAAAATACACTAATTTATAATCCTCATAACCACCCTGTGCAGTAGCCAACAGTACACATCTTAACAGCAAAGAAACCAGCTCAGAGAGGCCGAGTACGTGGCCCCGAGTTCACAGGGCCACCACTGGAACGCCCATCAGCCTGACTCAGAGCCTGTGCCCACAAGCCAATATCCCTCCTTAGTCTCCCTTCTGGGAAATCATGTCAACAACTACGTTCGAGTCAGATGTTTTCCCAGTTTGGGCTGTAAAGTGTGCACTGTATGGTTAGCGAGAAGGGAGCTGTGAGAGAGAGAAAGTGGGGCTAGGGGACAAGCTGGATGGAGCCTGCCGCTCCTCTACCACACATCTGCGGAAGCCTGGAGATGGAAGATGAAAACCACCCTGTCCGTGCGTGGGGGCGAACACAAGTCAGAGTCCCTCTGACTCCATCTGCAGCTGGGAGGCTGGGCTAGACGGGAAGTGGAGGAATCGGACCACCTGCATCACAAGACTGGCTCCGCACCTGTGCTTTCTCCAATCCCGGGCTCAGCATCCCACGCTTCCAGTGTGGTGGCTAATTTCCCAGCTCAGTTGCTAACACTTCAATTAACATTTAGTAGTTTTCAGTCTTTTAATCATGGCTGACAGGAAACATCACAGACTGTCACAACTGGAGGTGGTTCTGTTGCTCAGCTTGTCCAGTAATTTTCTCTCTTCTGTCCCTTCCTTTCTTGAATGAAAAGGGCGCTACGCAATAAACCTGACAAGCTCAGAGACAGGAGGTAACCACGTGGATGGTCTGACCACAGCTTCCTGGCGGGTCAGGGCAGTAGTCACGCCCCAGGCCGGCAGCAAAGCTGTGTTTGAGGTAAGTGAGCTCTGTCCAGGGTCTCGTGCATCTAGGCGCAGGGGTGGCGAACCTTTTGGCGATTGAGTGCCAAAGTTTATGAAATAAGAGTATCCTTGCTCGACTCGTGTGCCAACCCATCGAATGAGATAGAGGTATCGATTATTTTTATGTCTATAAGAGGCATAGGATGTTTTTATAACAAAAAACAATAATTCCATGTGCCACTTTGGGCACGTGTGCCACAGGTTCGCCACCCCCGGTCTAGGATAACCTCTTCATACCATCACTACGCGCTGTAAAGGTCAATTATTAACTCGCCTGTACCCACCGCTGTACACGAGGTACGTGTCTCTCCATTTTGCCTTTAGTGCGAGCCCAGAGATTTCCCCACTATGCTTTCTCCTGTCCTTAGGCTCTTCTTTCATTATAATGTATAAAATAAGCTGCAAAACTGCCATTCTCAGGGTGACTGCTTTGTAAGTTATATAAATGTATGCATACTGTTTGTAACAATCAGTACGTTGCAAACCTGAAAGCAGTGTAATAATGAATGTCAAGATCATTGAAAAATAAACTGCCCTTGGGTGCATTTTGCTTCACGGCCACTGTAAATTTTCTGTGTGGGTTCCCTTCCCTCCACAGACAGAATGATCTGACTTAGATGCGGGATCTTAAAAGCAAAATAAACAAAAGACTCGTAGATACAGAGAACAAGCTGAGGGGGTAGGAGGATAAGAATTAAAAAATTTGTACATGTTCAATAAAAAACCCCGAAGATACTGTGTATAGTCATTCAATAAACATTAAAAAAAATTGAATTATGTAGTAGTATGATCCCAAGTACAAGCACATTTTAAAAACTTATATATATAGTAGACTTACTAGAAGGACTCTGGGACCATTAGTGATTTTTTTCTATTATACTTTTCTAAATGAACACACATTTCTATAATGAGAACAGGTCTGCAAACAGACACAACATTTGAGTAACCAGCTCTCCAGGAATGTGCTCATACTTCCCTTGAAGAAACTGACAGCAATAACTGTTTCAAAACCTTACACACAGCACTATCTCAGTCTGCGAGAATTTAGGAGACATGGTCAGAGCTTAGTCTCCATTTTCCATATCTGTTAAGTTGCCAGTTTCACTCAGGGGAGGACCATGTCAGGAAAAAAACAGGCACTTGTGTAACTATCACATCTACCCTAACATGAGCCAGCCTGGATCCAAAGGAAAAGTTAAAAGACAAACCTGGAATTTCGGAGTAACTGCAGGTGAGAGCTGTTGAAATCTGCTTGGAAGTCACAAGCCTTCATAGATAGTAAAGGATACTTCGATTTTAAATTGCGTTGAAAACGCAAAGACGGTGTCTACCTATGGAATTGGTGTTTCTCTTGAGGCGAGTCGTGTTAGAAAAGGGATTCGATTCCCGGAAGGAGGTGGATGCCGGCCTCACTCACCTCTGGAAGGGAGGACTGGGCACTGCGCGTCTGCTTGATGGCCTCCTCGTAGCGGGGAGGGTCTTTTGTCTTGGGGACTGGGCTCCCAAACAGAGAGTGCTGGACGACAAACTGCTGGGCTGGAGGGGGCGAGCTCGGCTGTGCAAACAGAGGAGGGCACAGGTCAGCTCCCTGGGGGCCAAAGCATGGAATTCCTCAGCAGCTGAGGCTGACAGCACAGGTAGGCATCTCTGTGGTGGTGCTGGCTGAGCTCACTGCCCCTTAATAGTGGTCATCAGGGTATTTTCGGCTACGTCCCCCCTGAATACTGCTCCTCAGTCATCCCCAGGCTAAAGCTCTGGGCTTTGCAATCAGCTGCCCCAGGAAGTGTGGTCCCCGCAGGAGTACCTTGCTGGGAGGGTTCGGTCCATTTTGCAGGGATGGAAGGGGTGCACTTCTGGACTGGACAGCGCTGCTGGGTGTCTTGTTCATATAGGGCTGGGGGCCCGCTGGGGCGGGTGGTCTCTGATAGGGAAGGACTGTGCTGGATGCTGACTTTGGGAAGACCTGCAATGGAGAAATGCTTTCTTGTCAATTTGTTCTTTTAGTTTTCCTACTAAAGAAAACCATGTTTCAAAATGGGGCTGGCAAGCAATTTCTGCCAAGGGCCCCAGAGCTTGGGGTTCACAGGCCCTGTGGTCTGAGGTGACTGCTCGGGTCTCCCGCTGTGGGCAGAAGCAGCAGACAACAGAAATGTAAGTGAACGAGTGGGACTGGGTTCCAGCAGAACTTGACCTACAAAAGCAGGCGGAGCTGCGTTTGGCCCAGTTGGCCACCTGACTTTCTGGCATCAGGGGTCCTGGTACAGTGGCTGTGAGGACAGTGCTTTGTGGGAAAGCCACATTGGCTCAGACTTTTCCTTGTGACAACTGCATGTCTAATATTCTTCATAGGGTGATCTCATCTGCTCTCCTGGCTTTCATGTTCACGACTGACCTAGTAATCCCCAAGCCCACCTGTCTTCCAACTTGTTCCCAAGTACTCAAGCCACATTTATAACATTTACAAACATGAATTTGGGACAACTCAAATGTAATGTATTCCAAACTAAGCTTTCCCTCCACCCCCAGCTTTCAAGGGAAATGAAATCCTGGAGTTGCAATTTAAACTTCAGTAAATGGAGCCATCAGTCTTGCCTGCCTTCTCCCCACAGCGCTCCCACCTCGTAGAATGCCTCAGCAATCAGGCCCTGCTTCTGTCTCCCTGGAACCCACCCGCCCCTGATGGGCTCCCCACCCCCGGCTCCTCCAGCTTTGTGGCAAAATCCCAGCTTTTGGCTGGTGAGCAAACTGGCTTACTTACTACCTGGCCCCTTTTCCATCTCCACATCCCACCCAAAAGGCCACACTCGATGTTCCAGTTTCGTGAACATTCTGCAGAGTCTTAAGTGGCCCCTTCTACAAAGCTGTTGGGCAGAGGTGAGACCCTCTTCCTGTGGCCCTGCCCAGGGGGCTGTTTAGCCCCATCAAGAGCCTAAGGTCAGGGCCTTCTACAGGTCTGTGGTCATCCTTTTGCTATTTAACTGCTTATAAAAATATTTAGTATACTTTATGCCACTAGAATCCTGACAGGAAAAACTTACTGCCTATACTTTCATTAGAAATATGCAAACGTATTTTTTAAAAGTATATATGGTATGTGCTTATATCACTCCAAACAGTACAACTCTGGGCATGAGTTCTATAAGTATACTCTTTGAAAAGTTGAATTTCCTTGTATTTGGTAAAAACAAAAAACTTCTTCCTTTAGATGGGAAGTAATGACTCCTAATGCTGGTATTTTGAGAGTTGGTGAATAAGCCTTAATTTACCCTATGTATTGTTTCTTCTCCCTAAAATAAAACTGTCTTAACATTTGAACATTCATTAAGCTTATCACTACACCAAGGTGCTATTTTCGCCCAAACTAAGTAGCATGTGGCCAGAGCTGCTTGCTGCCAGCATCTGGGACAAGGGGCGGGACGGGCACTGATGCCCGACAGGGGTTCTGTCGGCCCCTCGAGGCCTGGGTGGTCTACAGGCACCCCACTTACCTAGGCTGTCCTCTGCTGAAGACGAAACCTCTGGGACTAATTATTCTCAAGCTTTAAAACAGTAAGTTTTCTGGCAAGGAGACGTGCACACAGCTCCACCTGCTGGATACGTGGGAATTTTGGTAACTGGGGGCAAGTCAGTATCTGCACTTTTGGGGGGGAACTCGGGTAGAGGACCCTGAGTGCTAGGTCAACCCCATCATCTCAAAGATGAGAAAGTGGCCTGTGCATCAGGCCCGGCACGGGGGGCGGGGCCAGAGCCATCCGCCCCGCCCCCGGCTCCTCCTCTGTGGGATGGCAACTTCTTAACACAAAGACTTCACTCTACGGAAACACTTCAGAAAATACCTTTTCTCAGGAAACAGTACTGTTTTCCCCCACAAAATGATTAATTCGAAATGACTGATTTAAAAGCAGGAAATTCTATACATAAGGATTAAAAAATACTTTTGAAAACTACTTGGAAAAGGGGTTTAACTGTTCAGAGGAGCGATCAGCAATAAAGGGCTCTCTGCTTCCCTACTGACTGGATAAGCTGCAGCCAAATGGCACCTGATCTGTGGGTCCAGTGAAGAGAGATGATCACAAAGAACAGTTGGGGGCACAGACCAAGTCTGTCACGGTCACTCGTTAGCAGCCACCCACCTTCCTGGCCGGCTGCTGCTGGCTGAGCACACGTGGCCCGAACGGCTCTTGTGTCTGAGGCGCCGCTGGGGCCAAGCCCGAGGACAGGGCTGCGGTCGTCATCTGAGGCTGAGGCTGGATCCCTGCTTGTGCTGGAGTCTAGGAGGCAAAAAACAACAACAAATCAATTCACTTGTCAAAATCAAAGTTGGAATCAGGAGTGTAGATGTGGAAAGGCTGGTCACTGGAGTCATATCTGAGATAAAATGTTTACAGATCCACACTAGCTCATCGCCACCTGAATTTGAGCCTCAACAGTTCTAAGCCAGAGAGGTGAAGAGCAGATCAGTTATGTTCATGCTCTTATTGTTCCTTAAGGGGCTCTGATTTCCACTTGAAAATTCTGTGACAAAAGAAACTGAAATGGAAACAACTGAAGTAGGTCCACACTTAGTAGGTTAGCTGTTACACTAATGTTAGGAGTAGCTGGAGGGGGAGCCAGGGTAGCTCACCTTGCAGCCCCGGGGTCTGAGGATTGAAGCCTGGTCCCGGCCCGTGTGGACCCATATGCTGAACTGGGGTGAGCTTCCCATGCGGGAGACCCCCAGCCTGGTTCCTACCCTGCGTGGCCCCCCAGCCCACCTGTGTGGAATGAAATTATGTCAAAGACTGATGATGTACAACTATGGAGATTGCTCTGGGCCCTCCCCCTTCTCTCTGTCAAAAACAATAAAATAAATCTTTAAAAAAAAAGAGTAACTAGGAAATCTGAGGGTTAACTGTCCAAATTCCTGTGACACTCCGCATGTGCAGGTACACACAGCGTCAGGATAGAACGCAGTTCTCCCCAGAATATCAACTCCCACGGGAGATTAGGACAGAAGTTGAGAAGGCTTCCGCAGATGCCTCCTAACCCCGGGGTTTACTCTGATCAGGGTTATCTGGGCTGTAAGGCTGAGAAGCGCTGAGAAGCACTGCTCCAAATCTGCTGGTGGCCATTCTGTGAAAACCTACCCAAATCATGCCACATGTGAACAGCCTGCAGAGGGCACGTGGGCATCAAAGGAAATCCCACCATTAACGTCACTCTCAATACATCCTCCCTCCCAAGTTTGTGGTCTCATTTTCTTCACCTTCACGGTGCCTTTCGAGAACTACATTTGGGAGGCAGAATCCAGGGGTAGGGGTGAGAGTCAAATCTCAGGGGCCAGAAGGCCCAGGTTTAAACACTGGCTCTGTCCTCAGGCAACTTGCCAAACCTTCAAGGGCCTCAGTTTCCTTACCTACCAATGGGCGTGATCGTTAGGGTCTCCTGGGGGAAGGATTAAATGGAGCAAGCCATTTGAAGTACTTGATGCTGTGCCTCGTGCACAGTGGCTACTGGGCGAATGCCATAGGTATTTAAACGCCGTCTACATGTACTGCACTGCGTTGATGACAGCTTAAAGGCAGCGAGCACCATTCAAAGCCTGGACACCCGCCCCGCACACACACTGCAGCTTCTGAGAGGCCCGCCCTGGGAGCGTCCCCCCGGCCTGCACGCTGTAAGGCAAAGCGGTTAGAAGACACACTTCACACCTGGAGTGTCAGGCTGCCCACAGGCAGCTGCACGGAGGTGACGCTGGAGCCCTGGATGGACAGGGGGAGCAGCAGCTGAGCGGTCTGCGTGGCCAGCAGCGCCTGGGGCGGGGCGACGACCGCGGGCGGTGGCTGTCCCTGGGCACTCACGTAGAACTGCGGGATGAGGGTCTGCGGCTCGGCCTGGGCCACGGGGACCTCCTGCTTGATCACGATGGCCTTTTTGGCAACTAGGGTCTGGCCGCCCGCCGAGGCCCCTGACAGGGGGCCGGGGCAGTCAGCCAGGGAGGTCTCGTCCTTGACAGCAGCCGCGCCGAGCTTCGGCTCCACCTGACTGAGGGCGTTCTTGGTGGGGGCGCCGGGCTGGGGTTCCGGGGGCCGCGGCGGCGGCTGCTGCCCTCGCTTCTCAACCTCCAGCTGCATTTTCAGGACCTCCACTAGCTTCTGCTCTTGCTCCAGCTTGCGCTTCAGCTCTTCGATCTGCCGCTCCTTCTCCTGCAGCTTGCGGTCCTTCTCGGCCGCGTCCAGCTCCAGGCTGGACAGGGTGCTGCTGGTGGGGCTGAGGCTGTCCTCGGTGCTGGTCACCCGCAGAGGGGACGAGCACAGGAACTGGGAGGGGGACATCATGCTCATCATCTCGGTGAAGGTGTCTGCCATGCTGGCGTCCTCGGCACTGACACTGGACTGCTCGGAGGGAGCCGGCGAGATGGGCAGAGGGGAGCTGACGCTGTCCGCGTGTGTCGTGCTGCCGGCTCCCGCAAGTGGCAGTTCTGCCTTGAAGGTGGGGCCGGGGCTGCTGGTGACGCCGGCGGACGCCGGCACGGCCACGATGCCATCAGCAGTGCCGCCGCCGCTGCTCATTTCCTGGTAGGGCTTCAGGCGCTCGATGAGGCTCGGTTTGGTGCCCGACACTGGGAGGCCCCTCAACTTCAGCTCCGTCTTCAGCTCCGATACCTACAAGTACAGGCAGATCAGCTCTCGGCTTCTGGTATTGTAACTTTCTGACAAATCTACAGGACACTTTGTGACAGAAAAAGGTGCCCACCTCTGCCAGGTGATGCCATATTACTGCATGTCTGAAAGTGGGAGTTTCTTTTTTAACACACAGCTACAGATCTGGAGAATTTGAAAGCCTAGTGATAATCAAGCCAGGGTTTTTTAGACGGTAATTCCTCTCTTATATCAAAGAAAAGATTTACTACCAGAAATAACAGCTACATTTATCAAGTAATTACTATGTGCTAGACAGTGTTGGACTTGCTTCCTTCAGTCTTTCTATTATGCTTCACATGAGGTATAGGTAGTATGATTCCATTTTACAGATAAGGAAATTGAGGCAGAGAGGGACTGACTCATTCAACCAAGCCACCACAGATAACAGGAGGCTGAGCTGGGGTAGAAACCGAGAGAGGCTGGCCCTGGAGATCATTTTCCTGCTTCTCCCAAACTTGGCAATGAGCAAGGAAGAAAAACTTCTGCCTCCGGAGTCAAAATTGGTATGATGTCAGCACACAGTATATGCACAATAAATGAGAGTTCACTGGTCATTTAAAAGAAACTCAACTGTCATAAAAATAAAGTACCTCTCTAGAAGGCCCATCACATTGTTAGTAAAGGTGAATTTCTAGGGAGAACTACCTACATCTGCGAGACAGATCTTGGCAGATCATTTACACTTTTGTGGTACTTTTGGGTAAATAAACCCTACTTGGAATTGTCACCTTTAAGTCATCCAAGCTAGAAGGCAGGGGTCCTGGCTTTCTCGCGGGAGCAGATGCATTCTGTCTTGGTGTGTTAGATGTGGTATTGTTCAAAGCTGAATTCCCACTGTTGTTATTTTTGTCATTGAGTGGCCTTCAAAAGAAAAAGACAGAGTTTATAACAAAATAATTTCTAGATTTGACATTGCTTCTGCTAAAAATCTGTTAATTTATAAAGAGAAGTAAAACCGTGGTCGTGGATTGGAAGACTCAACATGGTAAAGATGTCAGTCAAAATCAGACCCCCCCCCCCAAAAAAAAATATCCCTGCAGGCTCTTTGTTTTTTTGGCAGAACTTTGGAAGGTGATTCTAAGCTTTATATGGAAATGCAAAGATGGTGTGGTGCTGATGCAAAAATAGCACAATAGCCAAGCAGGAGAGAAATGTGAATTTTGAAAACAATAAAGCTTTTAGAGGAAAACAGGATACCGTATTTTCCGGCGTATAAGACGAGCGGGCGTATAAGACGACCCCCTAATTTTACAGTTAAAACACAGGTTTAGGCCTATATTCGCTGTATAAGACTACCCCCCACTTCCGAGGCTGTAGTCTTATACAGCGAATACAGTGTTCCCTCGCCACTTCGCGCTTCATGTTTTGCGGCTTCAGTGCTTCGTGGGTTTTTCCAAAATATTCATCAAAAAATAAAAATGAAAAAATACAACCATGTCAGCAGCCACATTGCGGAAAGGAGCGTTGTTTCATGTGGATGCGCGAGAGAGAAGGATCCCTGCGTGTCAAACACAGAGCTGAGCTGACTCAGAGTCCCTCCCACGGGCTCTCATAAAGGCGCGGGATGGGTTTCCGGGGCGACAGCGACCCATGAGAGGACGAGTGGATTGATCCCTGTGAGCTGATTGTCTGCGCATCATCGCAGCCTCACCTAGCATCTTCTCTTGTTGTATGTCGCCAGTCTTGTCCATGATGGTGACTGTCTCGCATACTGTATTTTAGTGTTGTGGTGGCGATCACTTGTTTTGTTTAAGCGATCACTTTTTTTATTAATTAAGCCCTTATCATGCCGCCTAAGCGCTGTGCCCCTGCGAAAGCTTCCTCCCGGGCGCCCAAGAGGAAGAAGATGATGACCATCCGCGAAAAAGTGACACTTTTAGATAGGATCAAAGAGGGCAGAAGTGATGCATCTGTGGCACGCCATGACGGGGTGAAGGAATCTACAGTGCGGGTCCATCAAGAAAGAGGAAGCAAACATCCGCAAAGCTGCTTCCATAACCTTCAATAAAGAAGCGAAACGTGTGGTCACTCCGCGTCATAACAGAATTGTGAAAATGGAAGCTGCACTGGCATTGTGGATGGCTGATGGCAGGAAAAAGACAGTGAGTTTGGACACTCATATGATCAGGACAAAGGCCAAAGCTCTCTACGACCAAATCTGGCCCGATGACGACCATGAAGAGGCTGAAGAAGGTGCTGACGAACCTCCAGCCAGTACTAGCGCTGCCAGGAGGGATTCGCCTCCTCGAGGACGAGGCTTTTCAGCCAGCAAAGGCTGGTTCGAAACATTTCAAAAAAGATCCGGCCTCAGAAACGTGCTTCTGTATGGTGAGGCTTCCTCTGCTGACAACGATGCTGCTTGTCGTTACATGGAGGAAAAGTTTCCTAACCTCATCAGGGAGGGAGGCTACCCCTCCGTCACTGAAAACGAAGAGGAAGACGAAGAAGAAACTGAAAAGCGTGGCCTTACCCTGGAGAATCTGCAACAACTGTGCAACATGGCAAGAGCGATGCAACAATTTGCACAAGACATTGACGACAATAGGGTTCGAGCTGTCGAGTTCAGCCATCGCGCTGACGGGGTCATGTCCTTGTACAGGGGAATTTTGAAGGAAAAGAAAAAACAAAGACAACAACGACCCATCACCATGTTTCTCTCCAAGGTAAAGCCCCCGGCTCTCCCGTCAGCGCCTCCAGCAGAAGAGGCTCCGAGGGAGCCTAACGCTTCTACGCGTCACGTGAGAGCCTCTCCTCCGTCACCAACACGAGACTCTTCGCCTCTCTCAGAAAGCCATGCTGATTCATGTTTATGACTGTATAAGGTTTTGTCATTCACCTTATTAATTAGCACTGACACGTTTAAGTAAATACGTATACTGTTGTCATTTTTGTCTTAAATGAGTAAAGTATGAATACTGTTGACATATTTAAAACATGCTTGTACCCGCATACACGAAAATTCCTAGGGGCCAATCCTACTTCGCAGTTTTTCAGCTTTCGCGGAAGGCTCTGGTCCCCATTAACCGCGAAAAACGAGGGATCACTGTATAGGCCTAAACCTATGTTTTAACTGTAAAATTAGGGGGTTGTCTTATACCCCCGGTCGTCTTATACACCGGAAAATACGGTAATATCTTCATGGCCTTTGAAGAGGCAAAGACTTCTTAAACAGAACAGAAAAAGCACTAACTATAAGAGTCACCTTTAAGAGGGTGAAAAGTCAAACCACAGGAGAAATATTTATAATACGTTTTCCTGACAAAGGCCTCATAACTGTAATATACAAAGACGACTTGCAAATTAGTAGGGAAAAGAAAACCCAATGGGAAAATCTTGAATAAGCGTATCTCAAGAAAGTATATCCAAATGGTCAGTAAGTGAGTGAACAAGTGCTTCACCTCAAAGGTGTAAGGAAAGTGAGGCTGAAAAGCACCAGAAGCTAGCAGTGCGTACGCAGGACTGCTGCTGTGATGAGTGAGACCGACAAGAACCAAGTACGCGGAACAGCCAGAACCCTCAGACGCCGCAGGGAGAAGTGTGAGTTGGCGCAAACACTTTTGGAGAACTGTGTCATAGTATCTAGTAAACAAAGACCCAGGCCTATCCTGACACAGCAATTCCATTCCTAGACAGACACCTGACCCAGGCAGGCAAGTACCACATTTACTGTGCTACTCTTCATAAGGGTCCCTACTGGAAGCAACCCAACTGCCCATCAAGAGTATGATGGGTGGGTAGACCACAGAACAACAGACAATAAACTGCTGCTGCTTTCTGCACCAGTAAAGATGCCAAAAGGTGGCAGGTGCGCGTACTGCGGGCTGCACTTGTACAGTGCTCTTTGGCAGGCGTAGTAATTTCCAGGCTAGAAGTCAGCACCATCTTTTAGGGTACTGACAATGTTCCGGTTTTTGATTCAGGTGGTGGTTACAGGGGGTTGCTTACTTTGGTATCAGTTTTCACTTTATCATTGATGGACTTCTCCGGATGTAAGTGCTACTTCACTTAAGAACGTTTATTTATAAAAGCATCGGTCCGTCGGGTGTCGAGGCCCACAGTTAGGCGCTCTTGTACTGATTTCCCTAGACCCCTCTCCATGTCAAACGCAGCCCCAACCCCGCCTTCCTCTGACCGAGATACTGCAGGCAACAGTGGCCTTTCCGTTTCTGGGGGCTGCTAGCTAGTCAAGAAAGGGGACACGTAGGTGACACTGCACGGCCGATCCCAGTACAGCCTTGGGCTTGACCAGCATGTGAACCTTGGCACGGAAGCCAAACGCTCTGAAATCCACGTTCTGAAACAGGTCTGAGGTGACACTGCCTGTGGGGTGAGGTCCCGAGTTGGAGGAGCTTGAGCCTGTTTGAAGCAGCCGGCGCTGCCAGTAGCGCACCCTTCGCATGCGTCCGAGTCTTTTGAAACCTGCCTGAAAGCTTGTTGAGGTTAAACACCTGAAGTCTTTGAAATGACGCTTCTTGGACTTTGCATGAAATGACAAATATTTTCTGTATCATTATTTTCCTCGCTAAAAATTAAACTTTCATATCTTATTTTTGAATTATGAAAACATTTTACTCACATCAGTGTCTCAACCGTATATTCATTATTGTCCCAACCAGGAACCTTCTTAGACACTTTTTTCCTAATCAGTCTCCCTCTGAAATTTTAATACCACAGACATACTGCATATCTATGTCTTGCATGTAAGTCTGCACTTTATTAAATAAAAAGTGTGAGATTCCGCACAACCAGCTTTTGCTTCCTTGTGAATGAGATCATTTCCTTGAGAACGCACGATTTCAATTATCCCACTCCTGTCTTTTGGGCTGTGATTCTACAATACTCCTTGCTTCTCATTAATAGGTCAGCATTTAATTCAGCCTTTAAAATAACAGAAATAAGTCAATCTATTTTTCCCCCAAATCTAGAGACGAATGTGACGATTGCTGATGAGAAGCCTGAGACGAGGCGAGGCCCCGACCCCTCCGCCAGCGTGTGTGGGCCTCGCTGCTCTACAGCCCTGTCTGGGCCCTTGCTCTCCCTGGTCCCGAAGGGCTGTGTGATCAGGACAGTTCCACTGCGCAGGCACTATAAGACTTCCATATTTAGTGTCTTGTAATGGAATTTGGGTAAAAATAAAGTGTGTTAGAAAACAATAGCTCCATTTTTAGGACCTGGAAATTAAGCAGGACTGATGTGCAGGTTTTGTGTGGTGAAATAACACTCAAAAATAGTGCCCCTTGCTCCTGGTTCCTGGCTCTTTTAGTGGGATTGGCTAGGTCTCCTTTGTGGTGGGACGCTGGAGGAGGGGACTCAAGCCCTGGTGGAGAGACTAAGAACTGTTAGGAGCTCAGATGCATTCTTCCCATCTGCAAGGCCGATGTCTTTCAGTAGAGAAAACACTATCTGATAGGCAGATACCACCACAGAAATCCTTCTACAGGATTACATTTGACAGGTTCCTCGCCTGGCAGTGGAGTCTATGGTATGCCATTCTCCCTAGAGTTACTGGGAGCATGATGATGATGTGACGTGTTGAGCGCACTGCTCGGTGCCCCATAGAAACACGCACGTGAGCCATTGCTGCGGTCACTGTAGCGACGTCCCAGCAGGGCGGCAGCGGGGACGCCTCCCCCGGACCTGGATGAGGCTGCTGTCGGTCTCTGACGCTCTCCCAGCTCTCTCTGGCCTTCCCTGGTCCCCTTCCAAAGTCAACAGCCCGCTCAGGCCTGCTCGCTCTTCAAATAACAACATGCTCCAAAAAATCCTTCCTTCACATCTGTGCCCTGATGGTTTAGATTTAAGCGCCTCACAGGAAGGCCTCAATGACTAATCTGTCTAATCTTCCTCGAGATATCTGGTTCTTGAAAGAAGAAAGTGAGGTGATAATCATTAGCATATGAGGAGGTATTTCTTACAGAGAAGGTTTTTAGTGGGTCTTAATTATTTTCTACTCCTAGAAAACGGGATCCCCATGGAGGAATGCTTAGCCTATGTGGAGAAACACAAGTAAAATTTCTATAGAGCAGGTGATCATAAATCAAATGGTCGGATGACAGAACGATTTTTCCTTGTAATGAGGTTTGATCTTTTTTCTAGAGTTTCGCTAGTCAAGTTGAATGTAAATATCCCTTTCTCCTGAAAAGTGAACACAGTGAAGGCCTAGGGCTCTGTATTTTTTCCGTCCCCAGAAAAAGCACATTGAGGATGTATGTCTAGATGTTTCCTTTACTGCATAATTAAAATAAGCTCTGGATGTCTCACTATGAATCCAGGCTCAGAAATGGTCAGAACTCACCCTCTGCCCCTCCCACTGGGCGCACGCTTGAGAAACATGCTCTGTCTCAGGTGGTGGGTCACCAGGACCTCTTCTTGACTACCTCTTGGAGCGTGCAGCCTCTGCTCCTTCCTTTCCAGTGTCGCTGCCCTTTCTTCTTCGTGCATCTGTGTCACTAAAGAATTTCTAATTGGTTTTTCTGTTTCCAGGCGCCCCTTCAGTACTGGGGTCAAACTGCTCGCTCTCGATTTTGATTCTGCCCCTCGCTGCGGCCTCTCAAACACCTGGCACATCAAGACTGAGGGGCTGCCCACCTCGGGTTCCTCCAGACACTGGCTCCATTCAGTTCTGTCTCCCGCTTTTCTCAGAAGTTCATCAGCGTCGTCACCCACTCCCCGCCATCCAGCAAACAGGCAGTGCTCACATCACTCCCCTTTTGCTTGGGGGTGGGCGGCCTTCCCCACATAAATATCCTGCCTTTTCCACAAAGCTTCCCTTGACTACGCCAGCTTTTATGTTCATGTGTTGTTTTTTAACTTGATATGAGGTCTTATAGTTCTTATGCTTTTCTCATAGCATTTAATAGTACTCGAGTAAATAACAGGCAAATCTTTGCTGGATGCATAATTGTGAAAAGTTACTTCTAACTTGAAAAGCTCAGAACCTACTCTGGAGGACCAACGCTGTGGATGGCCACGCAGGCCACTCTCACCGTGTGATGACAGTACAATGAGAAGAATCACTGAGCACAAATAAATCACAACAGTGAATCAGTGAATCGTGGGGCCGCACAGAGAATCACAGCACAGCTCCCTGCGGGGAGCCGGCCCCGCCCTGGCCCCCAGCCCCGCCCCTGTACCTGAGTGGCCCCGCCCCCGGCCCCGCCCCCATACTTGAGTGGCGCGGGCAGGATGGTCTGGTAGTTGTAGTGCTGCTGCTGCTGGCTCAGGATCTGCAGCTGCAGGAAGAGCTGCTGCTGCTGCAGCAGGCGGGCGTAGTTGGAGTCCAGCGGCGGCTCGCTCTTCTCGCCCTTCTGGTCTGGTGGAATGTACTGGTGGTACTTCAGCTTCTTCACCCGGGGCTTGGGGTCTTTGCACTTTTTGCTACGGTGTTTGTCGTTTTGATTCTTGGGGTGGCTTTGCTATTTGTGAGAAAAAGGAAATAAAGTCGTAAGAGATGCTGCCGCATGCACCTCAGTGATTTGAAATGAAAAAGCAACGTGCCTGCGGATCCTGTACCACCTTGGAAAGCAATACACTAGATACATTTCAAGAGTCAGGAAAGCATCTGCCTGTGTCCTTGACCAAGAAATCTTGCTCCTGAGAACTTACTTCTCCGGCTGCCTGTTCTCTTAGACTGAGGGCTCAGCTCGGCATTGTCTACTCAAGTTCAACAAACATCCACTCTGCTCAGTCACGCTGGCTTCCTGGTTCAGTGACTTCCAAGCTTCTTCCCACAGACACCCTCATGGCACCCCCACCCCCCAACCTCTTGTAGATCTCAGCCCAAATGTCATCTGCCTATTTTGCTGAGCAAACTATTTCAAACAGAACTGTCTCCCCAGCAACCCCAGGCTCATTTTATTCTTCACCACCAGGGCGCCCCTCAGAAGTGTCGTCTGCCTACCTCCCACCCTAGTCAAGGTGGGGGTGCTTTGTGATGTTTTCTTCACTGCTTTATCTAGTCCTCCTGCCCAGAATGCCTGGCACGCAGGAGGTGCTGAATACATGAATGAGGAATGTTATATTAATTAGAAATCACTCGGCTTACCAGGCACTTAAAATACATGACAATGTCTATATTCCTGCCCACTAAAAACCCTCCTGCAGTCTCACAATATTAATCAATTCCCAGTCATCTGCTTATTTTCTTATCAAGAAACTATTTCTAGTCTTTTCAAACTGATCCTAACAGTGAATGGGGTCTGGGTTAAGGAGGTTTGGCTATAATTGTTATGTAATGATGAAGAGACCCAGCCACAATCAGAAAGGGATCTATCTCTTGAAGAGAGAGGGGACAAATGTTAACCAGCATTCCCCACATCAAATCAGCTATTACCGATGAGCCAGCACCTGTCTATTCTCTCAGGAAGCGAGGCTGGGAAGCAGCTCTCCTCTGCTGACAGTCCCAGGACTCCCCACCCCACCGCTGAATCCCTGTCGTAAGCAGTGCCTCCTGCCTGGGGACCACGGCCCCCCCTTAAGGACAGACACCAGTGAAGAGCTGAATGTCAGGGACCAGGAGAGGCAGAGAACACAGATGCGGTATCTGCAGGGGAGGACGGGATGGCATTCAAACCCTCTTCGTGCCGTTAGTGGCACATGCCTGGGGGTGTGGGAAGAGGAAGCAGAGCTGATTTTATTGGCACAGTTGCCATCTGCCACACTCTGGAATTTCTGGCTCCAATACTGAGTGATGGAAGGTGGTGAAATACACTCATATATGCCCTGAAGCCACATACACTTGGTCACACCGACAGAGACCCATCTCTCCAGGGCAGTGAAGGACAAGGCCAGGCCCAAGTGACAGGCGGAGGTGAGGGTTGTGCACCAGGCTAATCGCCTCCGAGCTGTCCTTGATGGGTTACCCGCGGCAGGAAGAAGGCTGGGCTGGAGGTGAGGAGACCGGGGTCTTTCCTGGCTTGTCGCTTCTTCACTGCTTTGGGCCTCAGTCTCCTCACCTGAAAGCTGGTGAGTGGGCTCGCTAGCTCTCTGATGTCCTTTTCTAGTTCTAAGTCTGAGATCTGTGTTCTGCTAGTTTTGGCAGAAGCCACATCTGAAATGCTTAAGCTAGTCTTCAGGTTGCCCCCCTACCCCCACACACACTTTTATTTAGAAGTTCTAAATATACTTCAAAATAACTTGAAAAATGTACTCTATATTAAAATTTTAATCTTCCTTGGGCCTTATTCTAACTGAATGGTTTTGAACAAGTGAAATGCAGGGAACGGTGCCACAAATCTGCAGCTCGTCTGCAGAACGAGCTACGTAAGCTTCGTCAGGCCAAATCTGCCAAATCACAAAAACGTATCTGCTTCTCTAAAACCTTTAACCTGTCATGTAATACATCTGGAACACCACTGAGTTGGGCCTTATGTACAAAGTCCAAAATCCTGTTACCACTGAAGACATCTGTTTGTGAGAGTCACGGCTCTCCTGCTGTGTTAAGGCAACCCCACCTCCCTGCGCCCCCGGCCGTCTCGGTGGCCTTCCTGCCCTGCCCTGCTCCGCAGCTTCCACACCACACTCAGTGCTGCTCTGCTCTGACTGCCGAACAATAGGCCATTTGTTGAAGGTGGCAGCTTCAAATCTGAAGGCCTGGCCCAGCAAGTCTTCCCATGTTTTGTTTTCAAGGCTTCGGGCTAAAAGGCAGGCTGGGCACATGCCTGTCCTCCCTGCGGGGGGCACAGACCACAGTCACGAGACGAGACTCAGCGCAGCGTGTACGTGGTACCCACCTTTACCAGCGCTGGCCCAGGCTTTGCTGAGGACACAGTGTTTGTGGGGAGCACGGGAGCTGTGGGCCGTGGGGGGGGCTGATCGGCAGTAGTAGGGCTTTTCAAGAATTCAGGAACTGCTGGGGACACTGACGTAAACTGGTGGAAAAGGCAGAAAGGGAACAAGTCTGTGAAATCAGTGACAGCAAAAATAGGAAAACCAGAATTGTAAGAGAATGACCTCATTTTTAAAAAGTTCACAAAAAACGAAACAAAAGAAAAGCATACTATTATGTCTGAGACCCAGAGGGAGGAAGAACATGCCTTACCTTGGTGAAGCCAATTATTTGGTCTTTGCCCCAAAAGTAATGAAAAGCTAAAGCTAAATAAGGTTAGACTGACTGAACTGTACAAGTGTTTTCTCAGAAATATGGCCAGAACCACCAATTTTTTTTTTTTTTTTTTTTTTTGGAGAAAAGAAGTCCAAGACTCTTGTAAAAGTGATCAAAACAATACATGGTATTCACAGGGTTTTCCTGCTAGGCAGGCCACACAAATCAGAGCTAATTCAAATGTTGTCTTTCAGCCTTGGTTACAGGGCCTGACAGATCCCTCTCCCACACCCAGGCAGCTCCACGCCCTGCGTACAGCTTGTGCTCCGACCTCCAAACCCAACCAGCACTCATTAGCCCCTTGCCCCGTGTCTTACAACAGGCGAAAATCCCAAGGATGTGTTCTGGAAAGACTGGCCTGCTTCACGAACAGCAGTACCCTCACACTTAAAGCAAGAAGCCGATTTGTTACCTGGACCCAAGTAAGCAATTGCTGACTCTCAATTTGGAGTCATATATTAACAAAGGAAGATACAGAAGGCTTTGTTCAGTTTTATCAAGCACCTAACCACCACCTATTCCCACTAGCAATCTATTGTAAGTAGAATTAAAGTATTCATTTACTGGAAAGATAACACTATTACAATAAATCAGTTAAATTGTTGCCTATTGATTACTCCTTGGACTTACTATTTACTGGCCTTATCTTAATGAAAAATGTATTCCTTTATCACTTACTCTTCCTTGAACAACTCTCAAATTCATTACAACCATCGAAATCAGTTCCCTTGTTGAAATATTTGGGTTTAAAAATAGCAAACTGTATTTTCCCTCCTTTAAATAAATGACCTGAAAAGTCAGAGGTCTATCAGCAGCAAGAAATATGAAGCTTGGCGCATACTTGTTACTCAATAAATATTTGTTTAATGGGTGAATGGAAATTCCTTGTGGCTTAACTCATGCTAGGTCACACCCTCAAGCCCGCTGAGACTGTGAGTAGGTGTGTGAGTGTGCAATTAAGTGTGTGTGTCCATGGCTGCTCTTTCTCTGAGGTCTGTTTTCATTTTGTTATTGATTTCAGCTTTTAGGTACTTCTCAGGAAGTGCTGACGATATGAGAGACTTGATTTTTTAAGAAATGGCTATACTCCATTGTATTGTCCCACAGAAAGGAAAGGACTTATCCACGTTTTGACACCTGTGTTCCAGGCTAGCTCCTGCCCCACATGGCCGCGGACGGCCAGCTCCTCAATGAACCCGACAGGAACGAGAGGAGGCCAGCGGCTCACTGCTCTACCAGATAAGGGTTGTGTCATTTGTTTTCCTCACTTAGCCCGTTTTGGGGACATGAAGACACTTATCCCTGGGGTAAATTGCACACTGGAAGACATTCCTTGGCTATTAAATGACTGACATACGAAACAGAATCAGACATTTGAGTTCTGAAATATATGTATTTCCTTGCAGATAAACTCTGCTAACCTGGCAAGCTATTTTACCAGTCCAGCCCCCACTGACCGACAGACAAGGACGATGCATTTGAGAGCAGTCAGCGCTAATAATCTGCAAAATAACCCAGGAGCATGAATGCACTTTCAACTGCGACATTTATGAGACTGTTTTGACTATAATTCTGGACCCTGCCTAGCTGACTTCTGCCGTGATCACGGGTACTCCCATCTTAGTAGCTCTCTGGTATTCCAGTGTGACTGCTCCCCAGACAACCACAGACTCCAGCAAAGCACCAGAATGACTCAGCTGAGAATCAGTGACCACCTAATCGGAACATAAATTCTGGTTAAAAAGGGAGAAATATCTAAACTCTATGTTTTGCCAGTCTTTCTTATGTACCTTAGAATAGACCCCCTCAAAAACCTTGGACCATATCTACATGTTAGGAGCCTAATGGTTAGTTACCAAAAAAGAAAAAAAAAAAAGTGATACTTTTGAAATGATAGTATTACAAAAATGATCAAAAGACTAACTATCCAAGCCATAAAGGATATTACATTAATTTTGTCCAATGGTAAATTGAGCAATATATTAAAATCTTTTAAAAATCTTTGTTTAAATTACCAATGACACCTAAGTTTACCTGATATACTATCAAAATTTAATCTCAAAATGATTCAGAATCTCTTCTCCAAAGAAACAAAAAAGCTGCAAACGTTGCTTTGTTTTACTGGATCTGATCACTGTTCTCATCCCATGTGAGGGGTCAGATGTTCAGAAAAAACACTGTTGTTTTACAATGGATATTTATGCATTAAATGAAACTCAAAAGAAAGCACTTCCGATCTTAAAGCCTGACTTTCCTCTTACTGTCCTGCTACAAAAGAAAAATGTGACAGGGAAAATGCTTAAACTGATTAAAGTTATATAACATTTCAGGTGTCTGCACTGGTTCCTTCTGAAAAGATGATACACTTGTCAAGGACCAATCACTGTTCTCTGTAAGTTCTTCCATTAGAATTTCTTTATGCAATTCAGAGGGACAGAAACTAGATATTTAAGAACAGTGCTTTGTTTTTTTGTATTGTAGATTTAAAAATCTATAATAAATGTGTTTTTAATTTAGGATGCAGCAGGGATCTTAATTAAGATGGCAATATGCAAATAAGAAATTCAAAATGCAACTTTTCTTTAAATATTGTTTCCATATTCCAATCCCCAAACAAAATGAACACTAGTCAATGAATGAATTGAATACAAATAAAAAATATGTGCTTTGTATATTTAAAAGATGGGTATTTTATATAAAATTCAAGCTTTGTTAAAACATATCACCTAGAACTGCCTACTGATTTCTGTAATAATACAGTTATAAGTTTAAGCATTTCATTTTTAGAATAATTGAACATTAAAAATGGATTAATTCATTAGCACAACATCTAGTGGACATTTAGTTGGTACCTGATTAGTAGTGAGGATTTACATATATCCCTCATTAAAAAAAATCTATTCTCTAAAAAAAATTGTGGGGATCCTGGAATAGCTCAATAGGTTGGGTGCTTGCCTTGCAACCATGAGGTCCAGGGATTGAATTCCAGCCCTGGCCCTTGCAAACCCATATGCTGAACTGCAGCGAGACTGGTAACCGCTGGAATGGTGGCAAAAGTTCTCGCCTCCCAGGCGGGAGGCCCCACATCCCCCTGTGTGGAATGAAACTGTGTCAAAAAACTAATGATGTACAACTATGGAGACTGCTCTAGGCCCTCCCCGCTTCTCTCTCACTCTCTCTGTCTCTCTCTTTCACCTTCTCTCAAACAATAAAAAAACAAATCTTTTAAAAAATTGTGGTAAAGTACACATAACATAAAGTGCATATTTCTACAGACTTAAGTTCATTTACAATGTTCTACAACCATCACCACCATTCTTCTCCAGAACTTTTACTGAAACTCTGTACTCATTAAACAACTCCCCAGTCCTACCTTCCTGAAGCCCCTGGAAACCATCATCTAATTTCTGTCTGTGTGAATTTGACTGCTCTAGGCACATCATCTAGGTGGAATCATACAACATTTTTCATATTGTGGCTGGCTTAGTTCACTTGGCATAATGGCCTCAAGGTTCATCCATGTCATAACATGTATCACAATTTTCTTGTTTTTAAGGCTTGAAAATATTTTATTTGTCATTTGTATTTGTTATTTTGTTCATTTGTCAATGGACAAATGGGTTGCTTCTACCTTTGGCTCTTATGAATAATGCTGCTATGAATATGGGTGTGTAAACACCTGTTCAAGTCCCTGGTTTCAGTTCTTTTGGGTGTGTACCCAGAAGTGGGATTGCTGGACCACACAGCAGTTCTGTTTTTAACTTCAGGAACTGCCATACTGTTTTCTATAGTGACTGCACTGTTTCACCATCCCACCAACAGTGCACAGGGTCCTGGTTTCTCCACATCGTTGCTGACACTTGTTAATTTATGTGATAGCTGCCATTTTAATGGCATCAAGTGCTATTGTGGTTTTGATTTGCATTTTTTTAAAGCAATTAATGATGTTGAGCATCTTTTCATGTGCTTATTTGCCATTTGTTTATCTTCTCAGGAGAAATGTCTATTCTAGTTTTTAGCCCACATTTTCATCAGGTTGTTTTTTTTGTTGTTGAGTTGTGAAAGTCCTTTATATATTCTGGAATTAACCCCTTGCCAGATAGATGATTTGCAAATATTTTCTCCCATTCTGTGGGTTGTGTCTTTTGATGCATAGATGTTTTAAATTTGATGAAGCCTAACTATCTTATATGTTCTTTTGTTGTCTTGGTGTGATATCTTTCCCCTATATTTTCTTCTAAAGGTTTTATAGTTTTACTCTAATAAAGGTCTTTGTCCATTTTGAGTTAAACTTCATATATGGTTTTAGGTAAGGGCCTAATTTCATTCTTTTGCTTGTGGATATCCAGTTTTCTCAATACCATTTGTTGAAAACACTCTCCTTTCCCCATTGATTGACTTGGTCCCCTTGTCTAAAATTGTTTAACCATATAAATGAAAATTTATTTCTGGGCTCTCTATTCTATTCCATTGGTCAATATCTCCATCTTTATGCTAGAATCACATTGTTTCAGTTACTGTAATTCTTTAGAAAGTTTTGAAATCAGGAAGTGTAACACCCCCAACTTAGTTCTTGTTCAAGATTATTTTGGCTACCTGGGGTGAGAGACCGTATGAATTTTAGGATGACTTTTTCTACTTCTGCAAAAAATTGTCATTGGAATTTTGATAGGAATTGCACTGAATCTGTAGATTGCTTTGGATAGTACTGACATCTCAACAATAGTAAGTCTTCTAATCCATGAACATGGGTATCTTTTTCTATGTATGTGTTTGATTTTCTGCAGTGACTCCTTTCTCATTTCCTTTGTATATATTCTATAGATATTTCCTTTGTGGTTACCATGGGGATTATATATAACAACCTAAAACTATGACCTCTACCTAATATTAATACCAATTTCAGTTACATACAAAAACTACTTCTTCAAGCGACATCCCTCTGCCTTATATTCCTGATGTCACAAATTACATCATTATATATTGCACAGCCATTAATATAGACTTATAGGGTTTTTTTGTGTGCATTTGTTGCTTAAATTCTGTGGAAAATAAATAAGTTACACCGCAGGTGTCTGGGCCTGCCGTCCCTCTACAGTTCAGTTCCACGTGCCACTGGCACTACTTCATGGCTTCTGCTAGCCTGTGCGCCAGACCATGTGCTTTCCTCTGTCTGAGTTCTGAGTCAGACGAGACAAAAACCAGCCCCTCTGGCAGCCCAGAGACAGGCCAGAATACTGCAAACAAGTTTGCTCAGTGGAGCTTATTCATGTTTCTATGGGAGAACAAGGGCCTGGGCCTTCCTCTTCTACCATATTGCTGACATGCATTTTCTTTTATAGTGAGATGTCCTGTCACTTGTGAGACAGTGTTAAGCATGCAGATAAAATCTAAAATGTGAGTCTATTTATTTAGTATTTCTATTTTTAATAGTTCTATTATAACTATTACTGCAACAAATAAAAATGCCACAAAGCAGAAGGATAATTAGAGTATCACTGATCTACTCTAATCATTAAAAAATCTACTACTTTTGGTGGTAAATTCACAGAAGGATCAACATAAAAATTTCATTAATACATAAGACAACTTCGGAAATGCTTATTCAATGTCTACCTTATTTAAATACAGTCCTCTTTATAAAGTTGTCACGTATTATTATCTTGTGCAGAATCTTGCAGAATGTCTGTTACAGCCTTGGTAGGACCCTGTTGGTGATTCACATGTTAGTCAAAGTGACAATGAGGGGCCAGAATGTGGAAGCACAGTAAGTAGTAGAATTAACATTATTCACTTTTTCTAAATGAGTTACGGTACTTGACTAGACTGTATGGTTGAGCAAATAATGCTACGTATATATTTCTTGAGTAATACAAATATAACAGTTGTCATTATGAATCATAACAGGATGACACAGGATAATGTACTCAAAAATAGTTGTAAGAAAAATCTCAAACTATTGGCCTAATAAAAACAAAGTCATCAGTTCAAACCCCGTGTGGGCCACGTGGGTGCCCTTATTTCATGGCATCTGCCCCGGGTGATGCATGTACGTGGTGCTGGGCTTAAGCAAGTGCTCGGCAGATGCTGGCCATTGTGTTTTTTAATCATTATCTCAATTACAGTCAAGAAACATTTATTTACAAATAAACTGAAAAGGTCTATTCTGTCCTACATGATGCACCATTTTTGGCACCACCCCTAACGGTCACAAGGGAATTAGGAGTTAGGATGGAACATAACTTCACAGCTAATGCTGGAAACCAACTCAAAATCTAAGCAGCGAGAGCAGCAGAGTCCTCTTGATACATGTTATAAAAGGCAGAGCTGAAGGGGTAACAATAGAAATCACAGTATCTGTGATACCCTATTCAAGCTTTAATCGATAAGTATTTGTAATAAAAGTTAGTGTGATTCTGATTAATACTCGTGTGCAGGGCTCACCTATCAGACATTGCTCATTTTCTCTGTTAGTTTAAACCTACGGTCTCCATATTATTTGGCTAAAGGTCATCTACTTGAAAGTTATTGATACAATGGGAAAAAATAGATAGCAGATAGTTGACCCAATTCTCCTGAGCCCCTCTTCCTGAAAATATGCAGAGTAACTGGCCAATAAGGTTCCTTCCAGCACAACGCGGAATTCAGTACAGGCTTTGTCCTTGTAGGACATGCTTGAAAATTAACACAGGTCCTGTCAGATCACTGGATAAACATCTCCGTGTTTATAATATTAATAAATGATTAATTAAGTGGCTTACAAAATTGCTCAAAGAAAAGTCTTCAGGTTAAAAGACCAGTGTAACAACTGGTACTCACATGTGGCTAACTGTCCTTAATTTTCTACAGCTTTCCATTGTTCAAGCATAAAATCAGCTGAGCTTCAATATGTGATGTGTGTTCTGTTAATATTTTGGCAAATTCCTTTCCAGTTGTACTTTGATCGGAATTAAAAAAAATCCAAGGAAAAGCAGTTTTAGTCTCTTACAGACCACACAGAAATATATATTTCAAAGAAGAATTCTTTCACTGTTAAAATTTACACTTTTGAGGGAAGGACATGGGAGTTTATTGCATGGCCCACTTTGTACTTTAGCACTAGGACTGCATGAGAAGTGCTTGGAAAAATCTGTTCTTCACCTAGATATTACATGTTAAATTTTTTATTTTATTTGAATACTTTCCTCTGGGACGTAATCCTCTGGTATTTGTGTGTTCTGAAAAGAATTAAGGAGACTACATGTCCTAAGGCATTTTGGAATAAAGCAAAGCATTAAGAAGTCATGAGCCAAATTTTCTCTTAAATAATTATCTGGAAACCTAATTTTTAAAGAACCTAAAAGAAATTCCCTACATCAGCCTTGAACTTATATCAGGCCAAGTATTGTAAAACTTGAATAAGAAAATCAGAAAACTGTATTTAAACCTCAGGATTAAACATGCAGTAATGAAATGATGATTAATCAACCTATGAGGAAAACTTGGTTCAGGTAAACAAGCAGCAAAGCAGAATCCATGGCAGAATACCACGGAGTATGGTCTGTGGACCGTGTTACCTGCCTGGACAGGTAGAGGAAGTCTTATGGATATTTGATGTCACCCTGCTACTTTTATTGTATTTTATAAGAGGATTAGCCCACAAAGCACTGGAAATTAAACAAATTATATAAAAAACAAACACACTCTCTCCCATCCCTGCAGGCAATTTGAGGACCACTGGTCTAATAATGAAATTGTCCTTTGAATTCTTACACTGAGTTTCCATTTTAAAGATTTAAAACTAAGAATCTCAAAATCATCAAAATATAAGATGTTTATGTCACTCTTTGACTATCTGTGCTTTATAAGGACTATTTTAATAATAGAGATGAGACTGACCCTTTTTTGGGGTGTGGGAGTACTATGATAATTCTAAAGCAGGAAAGAATAAATTGCAGAGCAAATCTCCTAGGATTTCTCATTCATTTAAGCAATAAACACTTGCTATGTGTTGGATCCTGTGTGTTCAGTATGAAGTGATTAAGATAAAATGAGGGGACCTCCCTGTCCTCTGGAAACTTGATACCTAATGAGAAGCAAAGTTTTCAGGACTTTCCCCTTGAACTACAAATGTGAAAGAACTTATATTTAAGGAGACAAATCTATACATATTTCTTTTATATATATAAAGTGAGATGCTGTATAAACACTGAAACTGAAAATAACTAAAGTATAAAATTTGTCAGATCAAAACCGAATTATCACTTTTTGGACACAAAAAATCTCAAAGACTTTATAGGCATCATATAGTTTGCCTCTGTAATTGATCAAAAAGAGAAAACAGGAAAAAGAAAACCAAACCAAAACCTACAACATCCTCATAATTCTGTTTAAGGATTATCTTTCTTCCAAATCAATGTGGCACTGTTAACAGAGAGATGCTTCTTTAACAGCATGAATAAAAGTATAGCAGTAAGCACCTCTGTCAGATTCCTCACTTATAAATACTAAAGCACGTAAGACAAGGGAATCTGATGAATGACACGAAGTAAGAAGGCCTCAGGGACATGGTACAGACATCATGTAGCAGGTAAAGCTGCAGCAAGCCAGCTCTGATTCGAGGTACTTGACTTGAATGTCAAGTAAGGAGTGTCCCGCTCCCAAAAGTAGGTCTTTGCACAGGCCTGGTGACAGATAAAGGGCAGAGTGTGATGGTCTGTGCATAGCAGGCAGAACACTAGAGTGTTATTAAAACTAATGTTACGCCCAGTGTGTACTGCACTGACGATAAATAGACCCTGTTTATTCTTCAAGAAACACTGCTATTCCTTTTTTCCTTCAAGGAACTCTGGAATGTCAGTCCACTGGGTGGGACCTGCCTCTGGTTAAAGTTTCTCACTTATGAACTTAGCAGGAGACCAAGCTTCAAGAGCAAAGTAAAAAACCTAACAGCATAGGCAACCCTGAGAAAAGGAGAATGACGTTCTCTTACACAGGTGGAATTGTCATGAAGCCATTCCCAGGTAGGTGGTGACAAAAATTCTGTTATTAAAAGTGAAGGCCATGCTAATAGCTGTCTGATGTCCTGACCTATTCAGACAGAAGCAGAGAACAAACAACCCAAATGGATAAGTAGTACTGTTTTTATGGTATTTACTTGCATACTTGACATTCTTTTAGCCCTATTTTTAAAGCTCAAAACCAGGGTGTAGCAAATATGTGAGAATACAGTAGGGGCTGTTCTCCCTTGCTCTCCATTTCTGCCTGCTGAGATCTCAGATGGTGGGCTGCTCACTGACCCTCATCCTTCTTCCAGCGCAGGTTCCAGCAAAGCTGTGGGGCGAGACACTCTTGCCCTGTAACACACACACACACACACACACACGCAGCTCTGGTCTTCTAAGGGTCAAAGTCCCTCTCTTCGTAGGTTCACATTTTACTTGGAGGCACAGACACAATAAACAAATGAGTTAATATATTTCAGATCATGGGTGATAAATTCATGGGAGGAAATGATATTGTTTACACAGTCACAAACAAATGAGGAGAAATGCCGTAAGAAAACATGCAAACATCTTCAATCACCAAACTTCCATTCCTCTCTGAACCCAGTCCTCCACTGGCATTTACGATTAGGACGGTCATTGTTAAATCCTTTTCCAACTCAAAAATTCTATGATGCTACACTTTAACAAGATCATTTTCTACTGATCTTGACCAATCCCATTAAGTATGTGTAGTCCAAAAGTTTTGGCTATAAAATAACTAACTACTATTTCAGTAAGTTAAAATTTCAGTAAGTTAAAAATTCCATAATGAGATGAAAAGCAAGTTATATGCAGCATAGGAATTCTTATAAAACCAACAGAAACATGAACACCCAAGGAAAAATAGGAAATGTGAATTTCTAATTCAGTTATCAAAAAATATGTACTAGATCCCTTTGCATGCACTACACTGTCAGTTCCCAATACAATCTGATACATAACAAGTGCTCAATGAATATCTGTTGAACAAGTGAATTCAATGTTACCATAATTAATTAGCCAATTAAAACATTCAAATCTCCCAACAGTATGCAAGGTTTATAGTAATTTTATCTACTTGTGGGGATCTGTGTCACCTTCCTGGAAGGCAGTTAAAGTGTCTATCTTTAGCCTACCAAAAGGTCCAACTCCATGTTAATACTGGTTATTAGCCAAAGAAATAATGAGACAATTGCCCAACAAAAACCAGGGAATAGCAAATATATGACAATGCAGCAGAGGCTTATTGTGTACAGAGAAGAGTGAAAAATAAGAAACAACTCCAAATAACCAACAATAGGGAAATGGTTAGAAAAGATACAGTATTATCAGTTCAAGTGAATATTATGCAGCAGTTAAAATGATATAAATATGTATTTATTGACAAGGAATCATATAAAACTTAGAAACTTCTGTGCACTACAGGACATTATCGACAGAATGAAAAAAAGGCCACACAGGGAAAGGGAGAAAATGTTTGTAAATCACGTATCTGGTAAGAGGCTAACGTCCAGAGTACATAAAGAACTGTAAGTCAACAAAAGAAAACAAATAACCTGATTGAAAACAGGCAAAGGATTAGAACAGTCATTTCTTCAAAAGTCATACACAAATGGCCAGCAAGCACATGAAAAGGTGCTCAGCATCACTGATGACCAGAGAAATGAAAACCAAAGCCACAAGGAGATACGACCTCACAGCACTGGAATGGCTACTATGAAAAGAACATAAATTAAGTGTCAGCAAGGATGTGGGGAAGCTGGAGCCCCTGGGCACTGTTGATGGGAGCATGAAATGGTGCGACCACTATGGAGACCAGTGGAGAAGTTCCTTAAATTAAAAATAGAATGGCCAGATGATCTGGCAACTCTACTTTTGGGTAGATGCCCAAAAGAATTGAAAGCAGGTTCTTGAAGTGAAATTTCCACACCTGAGTACATGGCACCATTATTCACAACAGCCAAGAGATGGAAGCCGCCCCATGGCTGTGGCCTCGCTGTACAATGGCATGTTATTCAGCCTTAAATGTAAGGGAGATCCTGTCACATGCTACAACATGGATGAACCTCGAGCACACGATGCTAAGTGAAATGAGACAGTCACAAGAAGACAAGTCCTGTAAGATTCCACGTATACGAGTCATGGAAAGCAAAGTCCGAGACGGAACCAGAACAGTAGCTGCGGGGCCTGGGAGCAGGGGGGCACGGGGGTGACCGGCCGGCACAGCCCCACGTCCACCTGTGTGGAGTGGAACCACGTCACACTAATGATGTGCAACTGTGCAGACTGCCCTGCCCCACCCCCTGTCGCCTTACCTTCTCTCAAAACAACACAGTCTTTAAAAAATAATAATAATAAAATGGTGACAATAAACGGGTGGATTTTATGGTCTGTGAATTATATGCCCCACAAATGTTATGTGAAAAAACTTTGAAGAGTTACAAAACTGTAAAATTAAAACGTGTATACAGAACGGAAATAATATGTAAGAATCTATTAAAAAATGTTAATAATGGTTGGATCACAGATGAAAAAGCTTTACTTTCTCCTATTCTCAGACTTCTGGTGAGAATGTACTGATAAGCTATTTACTTGCTACGTAGAAAGCGGGGTGAGAACAAGCAGGGCGTACCTGGGCCGGGGTGTGTGCAGTCACAGGAGACGGCGCCTCGCTGGCTTTGGGCTCAATGGGGGACGCGGCGGAGCCCTGCGACTCCTGGCTGGCTGGCTGGTCCGGAGACAGAGCGTCACTGCTGTCTTCATCGAATGAGAAATCACCCTGAGTCTGGGGGTAGTCTTCCTTCCCAACACCTAAAGAAAGAAATGACTCTTAAATTATCTCTGCCTTGGAAGACCACGCTGAAAATGAAAAAAGAAGGAGGAACATTGTTTATTGTAAGAACTTAAGAAGCTGATTAAAAAAAAAATGAACGTAACGTACTTCCCAATGGAAGAGTCCAACTACCTATGACGAGTCCTTGGAAAAAAAACAACGTGAATCAGGTCAGGCCTTTGGATCCAACTACCAGGAGACACGAAAGGGTTAAGGACACCTGGGGATGCATATCACACACCAGTAAGATCCAGAACGTGGAAATGCTGGAGGACAAAACAAAGCCGTTTATCAACAAGAGGAGGAGGAAGACCCACCCAAAAGATTAAGACTGAAGAGGTACAACAGCCAAAGGCGACTTGTGGACCCTGTCTGGACCCCGACTTTGAGTTCAACTGTTGAAAAGCATTATGAGGCAGAGGGGTAAGTGGGGCTACGACAGGGAATCTTGTTAAGCTCCACATCATGGCACCTAAAACTGAAATTACTACTAATGCAAAATAGGAAGTCCCTGTGCACAATGGAAACCATCCTAGTGAAGCAAAGGGGGAACATTAATAACTAGGTAGCTGAGAGATGAAACGGACAGGCACCACCTTTCCTAACGGACACTCCTACACTCATGTGCTGCTCTCCTTCCTGAACTAACCCTGAGCAAGCGGGTTATCCTTCCTGGAAGTAAACAGAACAAAAATCTGGAAAGTTTGTAAAAATTATAAATAAAACTACAGAAATTAAACAGTATAATATAGTAGCTTAGCTGAGAAAACACTAACACTTAAAAGACTAAAATCTCAGATGTAAGAAGAGCCTCTATTAATTGGTTAGAGACACTGGTCTTAAAATACATAATATACAACGTCCCTCCTCTGTCCCGTGGGTTCTGCATCCTCAGATTTGAACAATTGCAGTTGTTATGTATTCGAGAAAAAACAGTTACATGGTTGCTGACATATACAGTACTATGTGGTTAGGCCTATGATGGCTGCATCTCTATTGACCATGTATAGACATTTCTTCTTATCATGACTCCCTAAAGAACACAGTGTAACAACTATTTGCAGAGCGTTTACAGTGTATTAGGTATTATAAGTAATCTAGAGATGACTGAAAGCATATGGGGGAACATGCGTAGGTTACATGTGAACACTAGGGCACTTTCTGTAAGGGACTTGAGCATCTCCCATTTGAGTCTCCAAGGGGGCTCCCGGAACCAATGCATCGTGGATACTGAGGGATGCTGACTGTAATAATAATACTGGGAATCAGTGCATGTGTTAATTTCTTTTTTTTTGTAACTGTTAAATTTATTGGGGTGACATTGGTTAGTAAAAATTACATAGGTTCCAGGTATACAATTCTACAATACATTGTCTATGTGTTGCATTATGTGTTCACCATTCAGTCAGTTCTCCTTCCATCAACATATACAGGGTTTGGGCAGAAGTAATGCCCTTCATAAAGCTTGAGTGTGATACTGTTATGTTACAGAATTACATGCTTATGATTTTGTAATAAAGGATTTGGAATAGATTACCAGCTCATATAAAAGGGGTGTTGAGTGTACCCATGAGCGTTTGTTTCTCTGTTGCTTTCAGTTTAACATCCCACATGAGTGAAGTCATATGGCGCTTGGTGTTTTCTGTCTGGCTTATTTCGCTTAGCAGCAAGTGTTAATTTCTAATTCACCCAGGAAACAATACTCATGATTGGTGCTGGCTTTTTAAAATTAAATTTGCTTTAATCTAAAAATTAGATGACATTTTCTCCCAGAAAACAGTAGAATTTTAGAGGCTTGCCTATAATTGCTTCTTTAACACTGGAGTCCACAGGCAAGATGTTTTTCTCCACCAGCTCCATGGGGCCCGGCCTTTGTGCAATCTTCTCGTTCAGATCATCAGCGAGGCGCGCTCTTTTCAGCTTCATCTGAGTGGCCTGCAGGGATGGCTCCGCAAACGTTTCTAAAGGAGAAACAATTTTACCATTACTTGAATGACTATCTTTATTCCAAAATGCCACTGCAGGCCAACTAATTTAATTTAAAATGGTTCAAACTTATTTAAGCGCTGTCAAGAAATTTATGGCCAGAGAAAATGACTGTTTAAGAATGCTCCAGTATCCAGCTTATATTTTTAGTCCTGGGTAGCTTTATATTGCCTATGCAATATGGATGCCCTCAGACTCAAATTAACATGAATTCAAGTGAAAAATGGGGTACTGCTATTGCTCATTTAAGATAGGTGGGTCACAGTCACAACTATTAGGTATTGGGACAGAGGGTGAACAAGATAGGTGTGGTCCACAGCTCAAGAAGTTTACTGTGTTAGATTTTGCTGCATTGGAAAGTCAGTTCCTAGAAAGGGAGACACTGTATCTTAGAATATACGTAAGCTTCTCTGTGGGAGTCCATGGGAAGAGCTACAAACCACGTTGCTGAGTTGAGCCCTGTGTGTCCCAGAGGCAACCATCATAAGTAAGAATTTGGGTTTATGTCTGAAGACATAACCTTGTGTCTCTTAGGAACATTCAAGTACTGTACATAGGAATTAACCCATTTCCCGTCTGTCCCGAGAATACTTGCCGGGGGCATTTGTGGCTGCAGCGTTTACCCTGAGATAACTCACAGATCACAGTCCTAACCTACCCCCAAAGTTTGCCAGGAAATATCTGACTTTTATTATTTTTACATCACTCTAGCATGTCAATAGTTTTGGGGAACAGATGACATCATTCAATTTATAGCATTCTGTTTTTAGCAGTGGTATTTCCATTTACAAAGTGTAGTAATTTTCAATGGCTGAAAATGTCAAATCCTAGAAAACATAGCATTCTTATGTGTGAAAAAGATTATTAATACTGATCATCATATACATTTCTGTTACAGTAGGATTAGAGACAAGTTCTGTTCAGAAATATTTTCACATTGAAAACCAGTCAGATTTGCTTCAGCCTCAAAGCGCATGTTAATGTAGTTACATGACTGAGGCAGCGAGTGAGCTGCTCTTCTGACCGGGGAACGCGGTGAATGGTCACGGAGAAGCATCAACTCATCTACTTACAAATGCATAAAGTTGTACAACAGATGTGAGACTACCGTAAACAAACTTGACATTTGCACATTTCTGTCAATTACTTGTGTTTATGGTAACTCATTAAGATTTTATTATTGTTCTAAATAAAGTTTATAATTCATTAAAAATAATGATCAAGTGTTAACCCAAAATTCCGAGTTGAAAGTTGCTTGCCTCTTAAACTATACAGCAGAAGGTCTTTTAATGAAATTTCCCATAGGTATCCTCAGGATTAACTGATATTCTTTATTTTGTAGGTAAAATGTCCTCATTGAAGCCCAAAACTTACACAAAGCCCATGGTGGATAAACTGCTCTACAGCACATCTGAGTACAGCTGACCCTTGAACATCTTTGGGGTTAGGGGCATCAACTCCCCACACAGTCAAAGCTCTGTATAATTTTGACCTATTCCCCCCCCCCCCCAAAACTTAACTACTAATATCCTACTGGGGACAGGACGCCTTACTGATAACAAACAGTTGATTAACACACATTTTGTGTCTGTATCACATACTGTATTCTTACAATAAAGTGAGTTACAGAAAAGAAAATGTTATTAAGAAAACCATAAGGCTGAGAAGGTACATTTACAGTATTAAAATAAAAATCACATACAAGTGGACCCATGTTGGTCAAGGGTCCACTGCGCTTCTCTTCTTACCAGCTGAGTTATATGCCTCCCAGAAGTCAACCTTGATTGCCCACAAAACAGCTCATATCTGTTGGGGTTGCCACTGTCAATATGTATTTAACTAAATGTTATGGGAAAATAATCAACCTCAAAAATAAAATTATTATTTCTTGGAAACCTAAGTTAAATGCTTTAGAACAACTTGATAAAGGTAAGTCATTAACAAAAAAAAAACCCTGTCAAATTAGGGCAATAACTGTAAAAGATTTGGGAAAAATTGGAAAATCTCGGATTTCTAAACTTAGATTGCTTTTCAGGTCTTCGTTAAGTTTTGCTCCACTAAATGAAAACTGTAGATGATGCACGAGGGCGGTGCTTTATGCAAGAAAGAGGATGGGAATGCCACTCACTGAAGCCTTACCCAAAGCGAAGGCCCTAGACTGCAGTCAGAATTCTGGCAAATAGATGCACGTCTCTGTAAGTTCACATGTTGGTCATCTCATTCTTGTGATTTTCCTGTACAACCAACTGGGGCCCCAACCTTGTTAGATAAAATACTTCTACTCACCCAAGAAGGTCATGGGTGTGCAGAGTTAGACCATGCAAACCACTCTGGGTGATCAGTGCTTTTGGTAAGACCTTGGGTAGGATAATCTTCTGCCTTTCTGCTCCCTCCCACCAATACCATCCAAGAGGGACCAGGAATATGTTTGGAAAGAAAAGATTCCACAAGTAAATAATTAGAGGCTGGCATTTCGGTATGTTTCTGTTTACAGTATTATTACTTTCCCATCTCCATGAGACTGAGGCTGGATTTTAGTTGTTGAACTTCAGAAAGTAATTTAGACTTTTGCCTGCCAAACATCCAATCTGATAAAATAAGTGGGGGGTGGGAGGTGGGGGTTAAGGTATTTTTAAAATTATAGATGACACGTTCTTTCTTAATTCAAAAATTCCAACTTGAGAAAAGATGTCCTAAAAACATCACTTACGGTTGACTTATTTATATAGTTAGATTTTTACATGTTGGGTAGTCTTTTAAAAAAAGCAAATATAATTCCTTTTGATAGTTAAATGTATGGGCCTCGCTTGTAATTATATTAATAAAGCCTGTTACAGTTAGAAGGCAAGTTGAAACAGACAGCATTGTTTGTAGCAAAATCTCCCTTATAGGTCAAGATACTTTCAGGCGGAGGAGGAGCCATTTACCTAGTTAGTTACCAGCAAACTCGCTGACTTGAAGAGTCCCTAATCCTGACAGCTGGTAGCGGCTCCTGCCCTGCCACGGAGTTCTGGAGAAGCTTTTTTAGTCCAGGGGACTTCTGAGAACACAGCCCAAAGGGGAGCAAGGCACATACCTGTCACCTCTGCCCCAGATATGAAGACAGTCACATGAGGGTAGATTCTCTGGACTAGAAGAAGCTCTGCCTGTGGTTATTAGAGACAAACTGATACTTGGAACTTCTTTACAACATCCTTCATGTCGTGTCAGCCTGTGCTTATTCCCTGTACATTCCTTAAAGCATGCGCACAGTCTGCAATTCATTTGTCTTGCCTGTTTATTATCTGTCTGTGTCACTAGAATGTGAGCTCCATACAGACAGGCATCCACCCGGCTCACTGGCCAATGAATGAACGGACACCTCTGGTAACAGCAAACCTACTGCTTCCTGAACATTTTATTTTTGAACATGTCAGGCCTTTAAGACTTTATTCATTATGTTGAGTTACAATCTAATACTTCGTAATGTCAATCTAACTTTAACACCAACTATCATCAGGACAGAGAGACCTAATCTAAGCCTCCTCCTACCTGATAATTGACTCTAAATAGACTTCAGATTCTTTCTGTACTTTCTCAAGGTCTAACACAGTCAGGAATATCACAGAGTCAGCTCCAGTCTTATCCAATAAATTGGTCAGAGGAGCAAAACAATGAAGTTAAAAGTAACTTGGGGAATTTATGGTGCTGATACCAGCTTTTCAGAATGCTTTGTCTTTAGAAAGAAAAACATCCTGGCCTAAGCCTTGCACCTCACCAAAGACAGAACAGACCGGAGGCCAGCTCACCGAGAAGGTCTGGCCCAGTGCAGGGTGCGTATGGTACCAGTCAGATAAAGCTGGACTGCTGTGGCTAAGTGACAGCAAAGAGAAAGTGGTAGCTGTGGGCAGTGCACCCACCAGGTGACATAACAGGTCCAAGTAGCTGAAAATCTAGGCTGTCATACCCTTTATGACTTAATGAGTGGACACATGTTCTTCACTGATAAAGAAATCTGCTAGACCAAAAATACTTTCCAGAACAGTACGGCAGAGACACCTAATGGTCCATCAACTGCTTATCTGGAGAATCAAACCTTCCCCATGTACCTACCATAACACTTAACTTTGGGTCTTCATGCTGCTACCCAGTTTGGAAAATGTTGGCCTGTGGGGTAAAAAGTTACTAAAGTGGGAATAAGCAGAAATGGTGGAATCCTTGCTTTTTTTCTTAAGAAAAATGCAGCAAAATGACAGAGATAAAACGTTTACCTTCTAGAATGTGCATCCTGACAAGTTCAGAACGATCTGGTCGGCTCCTAATCTTGTGCTTCAAAAAGTTTTCGGTCTTAAGAAGAAAAAAAGAAAGAAAGTAAGTCTTACCATAAATTGTTTATGACTTCTTGTGGTTTTACATTTTTTTCTCCCCAAGGAACTCCATTTAAATAAATTGATACCCTATTGGTCATGATTTTGAGAGGAAGAAAAGAGTAGAAATTAGTACTTTGAGAAACTATTATCTAATACGTGGTTTAAATTGCAGCCTTCAAAACTGTTCAGGGACTTGAAGTGTATGCTGGCGTAAAGTGAGCACTCACAGACTTTTATTTTAAAACTTGGGAAAGGCAAAGGCTCCTAAATTTGCAGTTGATTTTTGACAGAGGAGTGTAGATATCTAGAACAAATAAAATCTACACTTCAGGTCAAGTAAAAGTCCACCTAGCTAAGTGAATTTCCTAAAAATTCTCATGTGTTTTCTTTGAGCATATTATACTTCTTTTCCAGAACTGTACTCAACTCCAAACAATAAGCCTTAAAATGGGTTTTATATTTTATAAGACTTTAAGAGACCACTTTGCATCCTGTGAAAAATCTTAAGGAAGTTTTGGAACATGCTTTTTATCACATGATCGAAGTTTTCCCTGAAATAAAAAGAACTGAATGTGCAAAATGGTACTTTTAAAGACAAATCATAGACATCAGTTTGATGTGCAACTATGATAAGCAGAGGTGAGTGTGGCAGGGTTCTTTCACTCAGCACAGCTCTGCTCTGGGTCAGGTGTGCAGGTCACACCCACACAGGAGGGAAGGGCCTGTCTGTGGGGTAACACACGGCAGAATCACTCCTTTATGAGCTAAAAACTGTGCTTATGCCCTGAAAGCAAGAAAGGGAAGAAGTATGATTCATCCTTTATGTACAAAATTAGTGACTAATTTTAAAAGGACAAAGTTTGAATGTCTACACACTTCTAAGACAATACTACACCAGAATATATTACTCTATATGCCATGTGTCCTGAAAATACACATATTAGTTCTACTGACATATTTAGGAGTAAGATTGCTACTTGTCCACAGGTACTTTAAATTAAAAGAGAAGCAGAGAAGCAGGACATTTTAAACTGAGATTTCTTACTCTGGCTCGTTCCAAGCTTTTTATCTGCTCATGGAATGCCGCTGGGCTCTTCAAGGCTGAGAGAGAAAAAGAAGTCAATTCTCAAGGCATAAATGGAGGAGCAATATTTCAGACGAAGATACAGTGTATCTTGTTGCAGTTTCCTCTTTATCTTATTACTTCACATCTACAGTTCCATTTATTTGCTAGTTCCTTTAGGAGATCAGTAAAATTTGGAACCTTAAATGTTTCAGAATTAAAATGATGTGTTTCACAAATAAAACAGGTGAATATTTAAAACAGCGTTGTATACATCATGACAAAAGCAAGTATCAGGTCAGACTAGTTCCAACCAATAGCTGGCGCACATTACCATCACCAAGGGACCTGTTTGACAATTCCTTTGCAGATTTTTACTTTTAATGGAAATATAAGCTATTGGGAAAAACCCAAATGTCCTCAGAATATTTAACTTTTGAGTGATCTAACGATAAACTCCACGTCTCACAGCTCTGAGTTACTGTTTACTGAAAATCCAAAACTTGGTCAATCTCAGTTGTATAGCTGCTGATCATCACAGCAGCCTTGCAAGGTAGGCACTCGCCCCGTACAGAGGCAAGAGGTTCTGTGAATTCTTCAAGTCATATGGCTAGATGATGGTCAAAGTGGGAACTAAATCTAGAATTCTGAATCTGAGAGATAAATGCTCTTCCTACCATACCACAGACAGTGCTGCTTCAATGTGTTAACTGCCAGCATACATGAGATATTCCAGAATTCCAGAGTGAGAGCCAGCACTGTTTACTAAAACACCAGAGACTCAAGTGGTTTTTTTTATCAGTTATCTTTGCAAAATCTTTTGCGTGTATATCCACCAGGCCTGATAACACTGTGCAATTACGGCCATGGGCAGTTAGGTGATGGATGGGATAGAACACCAGGCTCATGTGGGTTGTTACTTCCCAAACGTGACCCGCCAGCTCTTGGGAGCGTTGTTACTGTCCCTGCGCGGACTCCCAGCAGCCCAGCCCAGACGGGTCTGGCCAGAGGCCTGCTTCCAAAAGCAGACCTGCGCTGGCCTGTTTGAGCCACCGGGCGGGTCCTGTTCAGGGATGCAGGGGTGGCGGAGGCAGGCAGATTAGGAAACAAGCTTTGACTCTGTCATAACATTAGCTTTAAAATATTTAGGGACTCCATTAATAGTAGTTTTGGGGAAAAAAATTTCATTGGGAAATACCTACTGCAGAGAACAACTGTCCTTATCCTAAGCAATAAAAAGTAGTATCCATGGTTCAGACTGGGAAGCACAAATGTACTGGGTGATTCCTTTCGGCTGCCAATGCCGAAGCCTGGTGCTTCGAACGTATAAACTCACTTGGAAAATGAATATTGGCTAAATGGCTACGACTGAAAGCAGAGCGTGATGCGGGCTCTTTGTGGACACGCCCACTTTGTTACATCACGTCAGATGACAAGGACACACAAATCTTACGTGGCATGATGCCCTGGTCCACTAGTTGTTCTCTCGTCCGCCTTTGTTGCAGCCTCAGCTGGAGCACTGTGGAAAGGAAATAATCACCGTTGGACTTTAGAAGCAACTGTAGGAGCCCACGTACGAGTCCCAGAGACGACACACTGAGCTGTGTCATCAGATACCTTCTAACGCACCACTGAATTACACACCATCCCACCTACACAAAGAAAACCACCTCACGATTTCTGCCTGTTTGGTGAACTTGGAAGTTCTCTCAGAATATTTTTGTTTACTTGGTTAATAGTAATTCGATGAATAAAGCTGAGTATCTGTTGTTTAAATACAATCATGTAGCACTAAGTGAATAAACAAAAATAATTGGCTAATACGTTGCCTTATTTGTAGAAACAGAAATGTGAAATTCCTTCACCTTAAGTTTTGTTTTTAAACAAATTATAGCAAAAATGTATTTTGAGATTCACTTCTCTGGAGGGTCTTACTCCATCTGGAACAAATTTTAAATAGCTTTAATGAAGGTAAACTGCACAATAAAAATTAGACCTATGAGCTATTACTAATGACTCCAGGGAAAATTTGTGAATCATGAACTTAAAGTTTAATAATCTCCAAGTTCTAAAAAAGTCCCAAATCAACCAACACCTTACCGCTTTAATACAAAAGAGTAAATAATCATTAGAACTTGTAGAACACAAAGTCTAGTCACAAAATGTGGAAGTCCATTTTGCCAAATTTGACAAAGAAAAAAATTTCCCCTAGATATCTCAAGTGGATTCTTTCCCTGTATTTTTATCTGGAAAATGAGCCACTTTCAAAAACGAGGAATATACACCATCACTTTGAAAAATATTTTCTTTAGTTTTACCCTCCATTCAATTTTAAGTTTCCATTTTTATTTTTGTTTCAAACCCTGGATAAAAACCAAGGTTAGGATTATTAAGAGTCTGTTTAAGGGTTGTCAATAGGCAAAAAGAAAAAGAAAAGAAAGAAAAAAGAAGCTATGTGTATTTTGTCAACAGGCGGGAAGGAAGACAGGCCTGTCCTGTGAGGGGTGGCGGCTGGGCCCAGTCTGCAGGCAGGTCCAGTGCAGCGCACATGGCGGCTCTGCTTGCACTGGGCCCGGGACCTGAAGACACTGGGTCCCTGGCCCTCGCACCCTTGGCCTTTGGCTTGTCCTGGTGCTGCCTCCAGAGCAAAGCACAATCTTAGACATACTTCAAAAAGCAGCTAGAATGTAAAACAGCTTTTAAACATATCTTCTTACTCATAAAGAGATATATCTTCCTGTATTAAATACTGAAAACACGTTTTTTTTGCTTCTTTTGGGGCCACAGGATCACAACATATCATGGCATCCCATTTAGAACTGAGTCAACTGATATAAGATTCTATCACACAAAACCAAAGAAAAAATTAATGAGTCAAAAAAATATATGCATGCTTCTCACATTAAACTGTTCTGACACTCTGATCAATTATGGTATAACACAAAGATCTTCTCCCTGATAACTGACAGTTTACTGAGGATAGTGTGTTCCCACTGTACTTTACTAGGAACAAAGACAGCCAAGGAGTTGGCCTGTGGATCTGATAGTACCCAATCGCCTGTGTACGCTAACATTCTTCTATGAACGCTAAAGTTAATATCTGTCTGAACTTAAGATGGTCATAGTCCAGAGGTATAATCCCAAGAAAATGGTCAGAACAATCTCCAGTTCAAAGGCTGAAACTTCTGGAACAAGGTGGTCCAGGTCCGTTGGAGAATCTCTAGCTGTCTCTTGCCTTTCTCCCAAGGGAGTCCTCAAAGAAAGGAGTAAAATAGAAAGTGTAATGAAAACATCAACAGCCCCCTTCTTTGGTTTAAAACAAACAAACAGACAAAGCAGCATACTTGTGAGACAAATGTATCAAACGCAATATATATTTTTGGGCAATGGCATCTTGGAACGATGGGTACATTTGCAACAATTTGATTCGCAAACCAACACTGATGACGACAGCTGGTCTTGAAGCATCTCCTGATTCTACACTGGACACCTTTCCAGCAGCCCTGTCCACTGTACCATCTGTGACTAGACATCAGTTCCACGCTGACATGCAAAGGTATCTGCTACCATGAGGGTAACACACAAAATGAATGCATGTCACCCACCGACAACTGTTAAAATAGAAACCAAACGCCAGCCATTTCTATTTTCCATCTAGTTTGCTCGATGGCAAAACAATCCTATGAAGTCACAGCGTTGGAAGGCAGGGGAGCAGTCTTCCCCGTTGGCTCTCATCATTGCCTATATAATCTTCCTGAGAAGTGGTATCACGCCACAAGTATGACTCAAAGCACTATGACGGGCAGTCTTGCCTAGGCATGTTCACTTATTATAACACGAGGGAGAACATGAATGGAAGAGGAGGCATGTAACTAGTCCTGCTGCTACGACTGCTGATGACCCTGCTTGATTTAGTTTCCAGCTACACCAACAGGTGGGCACATTTTATTGAAATGAGGCACAATGGCCCATCCAGAGACTCGGGGACATTGGCACGTTGGGTCAATGTGAAAACACTAGTATTCATTCGTATGAAATATAACCCAGTCACACAACTTGACAGAGGCTCTTCTGAGAATGACTAGTTGTTATAAAAAGTACTGATCAAATAGGTACGGGCTCATAATTCTGGAAAATATCAAACTTCCTTTTAGTACTTCCCACTCATCAAATTCGGAAAAAGTTCATGTATAATACATGACAACTGACATCTGCATCTCACAGAAGGTCCTAGGCCAGGAAGAACGGGCCTGAACGCTGTGGACAGCTTAACTGTCCTGCAACACTGGAAAATGAGAGTTGGCAGAATCTGGCAGCACTTATTGTCCAAGATAGTGAGCGGTGAGACCGTCAGAACAGAGGACGCGACTCCCTTCTTGATCAGAGGTGCTCACGGCTGTGGGCTTAGGTGCTTTATCACGCTCCCCTGGGCCTTTAGGGAGGAAGCCTGGAGTCCATCCTCCTGTCTTTGCCTCCCCCACCCTCACATCGGCACGGAAGGGGAGAAGGTCCAGGTCACTAAGTGTTACCGGGCCTGTCACACAGTCCTTAAGGCTGATGAGTAAACTAGTGCGCTGGCTGAACTCTGGAGAGCCTGGCATTCCATGTGGTCCCACACAGATGAGGCGCTGGCCCAGCACCTGCTGGAGCAGTGGGGGTGGGGGGCAGCTGCCTAGGAGGCCGGTATCTGGGGCGATGGTCTCGGGTCTGAAAACCAAACTGGAGCGTGTTCTCCGCTGGTGCCTTGTTGAGCTGATGGACCAAGCTATTGGGCTGGCGCCATAGCTTGCATCCTACTGGTCAAACTGACTAAGACCCAGCATTCTCCATGGCCATCTTGCCAATAACCAACTACATGCAAGAAATGAAAATATTACATAGAATTCAGGGAGAAAAAAAAATTCAGAACACCCAGTGAGCAGCTACATCCTCTCAGAAGACAAAGGAATAGTAGTAATAGAACTGAGGTAGAATTCATGTTACAATTGCTCCTGTTTGGAAATTTTCAAAGAATGTCTTTATCTTTGAAAAATGTATAAATAAAAATAATCAAACAGTCCTAAAAAATCCTAAAGTTTAGAATAGTTGGGTTTAAACCTGTTAAATCTTCTCAAAAAGGGGGGGAGGGAGGGCAAATATAAAAAGAAGTGTATCTCATTATACAGCTAGCATTGTATATTCTCAGTGCAAAAACACCCAAACCAAGAGGGAATGCTGTAACAGCTCTATTTCCCGATGACAAAACTCACAAGAGGCCACAAAGGACCCCAGCAACGGAAGATGAGGGGCTAGAGCCGTGTGCTTACTACATGGATCACATCTTTCTTACCTAGCTAGCCTCAGTCCAAGTCTTTTATTTTTTGTTTAAAAAAGGAGTATTTTCACTTATAAAAATGCTATGTTCCCTATCCCTATGTGGTCCACACAAAGCATGTCCATAAAGTCAGGAGACTAATGTCTTTGTGTGCAAACCCTCATCTTAGAAATTACAGAAGTGTAAGAATATGAATACAGACTACTTTATATCCACTGCACGTAGAGAAAAAAATTTCAATTGGTTATTGAATTTTTTCAAGGTGATGTTCTTATCATCTTTTAGGGCTACTTTCATGGTTTCCTATGACATTACAACAAAGAGAAAAACATCTAATTTTGAAAATTCTACTTAGTGCTATTCCTTGTTACAACAGATAAAAACCATATTGTGTCAACAGAAGTATTTTGAACTTGCTTTTTTTAATAGAAGTACAAATTCAAATTTAACCACTGTTCTGAAAAATGAAAGGTTGCTTATCATTAGATAAAATGTCATTCTTATTCAGCATCACAAATAGTTTAGATATTTAAAAGTATCTTCTTTTAGTTCCTTTCCCCTGATTCTTTACATGGTTTCAATTACTTTTAGACAAAATTTCAGGATTAATTTCCAATATGAAAAACCTTAAAATACAATACAGTCTTTCACATAACACTTATACCTCACTTCAAATTTACAGCTCCTTTGGGAACCATGATATGATGTGTCTATTCTCTTGTTTCTATAAGTAGAATGTTTGAAATGTCTCCTTAACATGACGTAAAGTGTCTTTTCCCGCTGAAGACAAAAGAATCACCTTGTGCATCACGTTAATAATATATAGAGGTTTAGCATGAATTGAATAGGGCAAAACAAGGCACAGTTTTGGCCTAGAGGGTTTTCAAGGGGACATCTGAGGACTGTATGTTATGAAAACAAGGCAGGCAGCCACGGTCTTGGGAATCCTTTATAAATAGCTAGTTTTGGGGTATGAAGGAGGGTGGGTTGGGAAGGGGCGGGGGGGGGGGAAGATGAGCTAGAGAGAGGATCCATGTATATTATTTAATTATAAGACATTGGACAGAATAAACTGCAGCATCACAAGGCGTGAAAAAAAAATACCTGAGCAATCAAACGAAACAGCAGTAAAAGCAAAGGCGGAAACTAAAGAATACTCTTGAAATTGACTGTGTGTTGGCTGAAGTCAGTGCTCGGCAAAAAACAAACCCTCGTTTCAGTGTTTTAAAATATTTTCAAATATGTATGAGTAGTCAGGAGAATAAGGGGTGGGACTTTGGTCAAAATGTATTATGCACTGTTTAAATAGCATTAAATTTGGGGCCTGATCCTAAAACACAAGACAATTTAGAAAAGCCAACATTCTCATGCTACCTTTGAACTAGATACAGGAGGGATTAACCTGCCCCTAAGCACCACCCAGAACAGTTAAGTTGAGGCCCCTTCAATCCGGTCCCAAGGTGTTATCAAGCAGCCATTCAGCAGGCAAGTCCTCAGTGGCATTTATTTAGTCACGTAGGGGCAAATGACATCTAAAAAGTGTATATTCAAAGGGCAAAAGACTGATGAACGACTCTTCTTTTACCTTAAAAATCAGTGTTAAAACATTATTATTGTTACTATAACTACTATGTAGATGCCTGCAGAAGATAACCACTTTTTCCCCCAAATATAGAACCATAAGAATTTTTTTAAAGCCTTTATTTCTTGGAGCAGTTTTAGGTTTACAACACAGCTGAGATGAAGGCAGAGCTTTCCCATATCCCACAGCCCCACACAAGTACAGCCTCCCCCATTACCAACCGGGTTAAAACAAACACACAAAGGTAACCTCACAAAGATTCATGTACTTAGAGTTCTTTGCTGTGAGTAAAGTTACACCCTGAAGGTTTTCTACTGAGCCTGGGACTCAGAAATATGCCACTTTATGTACCACTAATACCTCTATTTAAAAATTCATGTTTTATAAGAAACTCTTCTATTTATTCATTAAAATAAAGGCGACACATGGACATAAAAACGGGCATTAAAGAGAGAAGTGAAAGTCAGTCCACGGCACCCTAGACTCCAGTTCTCCACAGAATCATCAGTGTTAAATTGCCCTGGCTCCAGAGAATGCTTTGTAAATCAACATTACATACAGAGCAGGCAAAGGACGTGCATGGGGTGGGCTCATACTAGTCGTGTAGTTTGGTAACTTGCTTTAAAAAACATGAAATCTAGCTCACTGTTCTTACTAGGTTGTATTAGTGATTTGATGGTTGTATGAATGATATGGATTATCAATCACATACACTTAAGTTTCCAGACTTTGCTGTTATAAGCAATCCTGCAATGATTCATTTTTTGGCATCCTTTGATTTTATACACATACAGAGAGACATTTAATTTCTAATCATGGAAAACACATTTAAAAATTTGACAGGTGTACTTTGCAACCCAAACAGTTCTGCCAACTTACGTTCCCACTTACAAGGTAAGAGAGTATCATCCCTTCTCACAGTGTACATCACGTGTCAGAGTAACTTCCAGTCCACTCACTCTTACCTACAACTATCGGCAATATCATCCCAAAACAACAGTCAAGTGTGGTATCATTAATAAGCAGTAAAGGACCAAAAGATAGCAAAGCATCAGTCAGGGTGACGGCAGGGCTGGGTTTTGGACTGGTTCTCAGATGCTCAGGTTAAGCTCGCGTGTAAACCACGTATTTATTCACAAGTTTGGTAGAACTTTCCTGATGTCCCAGGGTAAAAACCTTAAGCACAAGCTGTCTCAAGTTTTATTTCAACTCCGGCACAGCTGAGAGGATGTGGACCAGGTTTGAGGTAAGGGACTGGCTGCTGTGTTTGCAGGAGAGATAACCGGGCCGCTGGGCTTCTGGCTCCAGCACCAGCAGCCGTTTCTGAGACGAGCGCAAGCGGGCCTTGGGCAGCTGGGTCCTGCGCAGGATCTGAACTGGGGTGCAGACGGGAAAGTGACAGCTGGCTCTGTGGGTCCAGACCTCAGCAGGCAGGTCTTGGCAGGAGCCTGGGACTTGGGAGCAGTCGCGGGGGGGGGGGGGGGGGGGGGGGGGGGGGGGGGGGGGGGGGGGGGGGGGGGGGGGGGGGGGGGTTGCCGAGGGAGAGCACGCGGCGGGGGAGGCAAGAGCAGCCAGGCCCGTGCTCTGAGGAGGGCGCACCAGCTCTACTGGGGAAGTGCACACCTGGAGCCTGCGCGACTCTACGGGCCAACGTCACCCTGATACATTCAGTAAAAAAGAAGCTATTAACAAAACAATGCCCATGTACAGGGCAGCTAGGGGATGAAGAGCCAGCAAAAGTCAGGGGAGGAGGAGCCTGCTGGGTGTGTGCCCAGGGCTCCCGAAGGGAGTCGGCCGGGGCACATGCTGGCTCAGTGCGGGAGGAGCTGCAGCGGGCTGAGCACGGGAGGACAGGATGGCGACCAGCATGAGTGGAAGTACACTCTCAAGATGCTGTCACGAGGGAGGAAAGCTGGAGGGGTGTGGCACTTCAGGTTGAGAAGCCACGGACACGAGGGGAGAGTGAGTGAACATGAACGGGAGTGAACAAGAGATGAAGAGGCAGCAGGCCCCTGAACAGGAGGGGCTCAGAGCAGACACGGACGACCTCCGTTAGAGACCCTTCCTGCATATAGACAGGAGTGCGATGCCGACTGGACACAGAGGCAGATGGGCTCAGAGATGTGGTTTGGGGCATCCAGGGAGTTCCCCAACAACGGCCTTTATTTTCTCACAGGAAGAGGAAGAAAGGTAATCTGCTGAAAGGGACATGAATGAAGAAGGAAAAGTCAGTTTTGAAGCCCCTGAAACAAGTTTGAAATAATCATTGCAGACTGTGAAGAGAAAGCTGAAAAGAGAAACATGGCTTTCATTACTGAAATGCTCCAATTAATAGTGGCAAAAGCTTGGGGGGAGAGGAGTTAGAAAACAGGCAAGTCACTCATTGGCTCTGTTCTATATCATTTTAACGAGAGAAAAACACCACAAGATATATAAAATATTAGAACACTGGGCCGTTCTTTCTAAAGCATATTGGACAAAATGTTAGTTAAGAACAGTTGAAGCTTAGCAATTCCACTTCCAGGTGAACTGAAGAAAAATGGAAAGCAGGTTCACAAGCACATAAACGTGCACCCACGTTCACTGCAGCACTATGCACAACAGCCAAAAGGTGGGGACAGATGGACAGATGCCGGGACAAACAAACTGCGGTACGTCCATACAACGGGACACACCCACCACAAGAAGAAATGACATACAGTATTGGAACAGGCCGCGGTGTGCATGAGCCCTGAAGGACAGTATGCTAAGTGGAAGAAGCTGAGCACAAAGGTCACCCGTTAGGTGTGAAACATTCAGAACAGGACCCCACAGGGACAGAGCTCAGGTTGCTGAATGCCAGCACACTGGGCAGAAGAGGGCACTGGAGTAACTGCTAAGTGGCTACAGGGTTTCCTTCTGGGGAGATGAAAATGTTCTGGAACTAGACAGAGGTGTGGCTGCACGGCACTGTGCAGATTAGTAGGTGCCTCTAATTCACTCACCTTAAAATGGTTAATTTTACGTTATGTGAATTCTACCTCAATTAAAATAAAAAAGAACAATTAGCAGAACAATAGACTTTAAGAAGCTACTCAGTAATTAAATTTCTTGTTTCCCAGCCACCCCTAGCTAGTTCCCTCTCACCACCGTAATTGTAATACATTAACCATAAAACCACTTCTGGTGACATCATCTTTTAACGATTTGATAACTATGATAACAGCTCCATTATATGCTCATATGCAAACTGAATGCTGGGTTCTGTTATGGTTTCTTTTTTTTTTTTTCCTCTATTTCCTTCCAGACCTCATATTTATATTCTAGCACCTTCTATCTACAATGTTCACTAGATATTTTAATACATGTTTTACTTAATTTTGCATATTAATATGATGGAGTTACTATTTTCTAAGGAAAGAATACTATCACAGATTTAAGACTAAATCACCAAAAGGGTTTTCTATGGGCGAGTGATCATCATGGGGCAGAACCAAAGCTGTTTTGGTGTATGAATCTGAGGCTCCGTGTATTTCTGAATTGATGTTGCTGGTAGTTACGTAAGAAGGCTAAAAAAAAAGGAAGGCTGGAGGCAAAGGAGTAAAGAACACCATGAAAAACTGGTAGCTACTAATTTCGTATGTGAAATCTGTGTTGCATTAAAGAAAAGAAAAAGCAGCTAAGTACTCTCAGCAATGATAAAAAGTAGCAACCAAAGATTACAGACCTGCAGTTATACTTTCAGAGGTCTAATTTGCCAATTATAAAATAAGGTTCTTCAAGGTTCTTAAAAAAAAAAGGGAATGGAAAGAGGCCAGAACCAAAGCGGCGGCTTGCCCTGTGAGAGCCATGCTACCTGCACGGAGGCAAACTCCCACCACCACTTCCTGTGTGAAGCCACAGCGGAGTTAGCACACAGTGTGCACAGAAGTCCAAACCCCCAACACCAGGGCAAGCAAACCGCACTCCCATCAGGAATTTTTATATTATGATTATTTTCCACTTAAAAAAGGGAGAGCATCAAGTTACCTAAAAAAAATAAACTAAGCATGCGAATTAGTGTAAGGAAGTTAGGTCTCAGACTACACAGAAAGTACTGCTTTCATTCCAATCTCAGAAAGTTTCCTGCATCCTTAGAGGTCCATTGGGGTGGGGTGGGGGAAGAGGCAGGTGGTACAAACTGTGGAACTCTAAATCACAGACAGTCCCTGGCTGGTAAGGAGGTCACAGTCCAGAATGCAGCATTTACCCTCTATTAGAAATTAAAAAGCACAAATAAAGTCAAAACTAAAATGCTCACTGTCCAGGCTAACACACTGTAGGTTTCGTGCATTAATGTGCAGCATGAGGTCAGGAAGACAATGTTTTCAACATGGTGCCTTGGAAATTTACAGGCACTGTGATAACTCCGTGGTTAGCTGTTACCATGGAAACAGACTGCTAAAAACGGGGCATGTTTCTTTAAACTGATCATACCTTCACACAAATTCCCTTTTCCTTTTTGTCCAAAGTTGGAATGAATTTAAAGTATGCCATCACGGTGTGACAATGTGATGTCAAGCCTGCTACAGGGGGCCTGGTACAGAATGGCAGGGACACAGCAAAGTATTACACATCTGTGCATTTAAAAATCTCATTTGGTTAAAAATTAGTGAAAATAAAGTACACAGTGTGATAAATGAAAATACAAATAATAGGCACTTCAAAAGTAAAATCATCCACTTAATTACTTTATCACCAGCTACAATGTACAGGTTAAAACAAACCTAGATTTGTTTTGTCAATTAGTTTGTAATGTGTAGGACCAATGCTGGTTCCTATACCCAAGTTTCTAGATTTCTTACCCTGTGTGATCCCCAAAGAAGATAATGTTTATTTCCCTTATTTTGGGGCAATCAGAAATTCTGCATTCTGCCATCACATTAGAATGTCACTGTGCAGCCACAGCCAGCAGTGCTTACGGGTTAAAACTCTTCCCGAATCCCCCTAAAACTGGGGAATCTAAAAAGTTCTGAAATGTCTTCCCATAAATTCTCAAGGCAGGCTCTCTGAAGAAAAGGACAATTAACAATGAAACAGGAAAAGAGTAGAATGGTTTTTATCTTCAGGTTTTCCCAGAATAATAAGCACATGTTATTTTTTTGAGGTCACCTCATCCTGGCTCAGTATCTTGGTTCTTCTTCCCATTTTGTGGATTCAGGAGTCTCTGTGTGTGTCTCTCTCTCAGTCTCTCTTTCACTGACATCTACATATAGACATCTACATATATACACACACACACATTCGTTTATATACTTCTACACACATGCCAATTTACCCACCAAAATACACAGAACTGGCAACTGGCATAACTTGTGTGCCATCCGAATACACAGCAACTGTGTGCAGGGCGGCACAGGTGGGAGGCAGCTGCTCCGGCCGATGGGGCGGGGTGGGGCGGGAGAGCCATCCTGGGAGAGACCAGAAGGGAGGCGGGGTCCCCCTCAGCAGAGGGCCCGCGTGGGTGAGGCAGGGTCAGCGAGGCAGCTCTAGCTCCACTTGAGTGAAGGTTCTATTTGAGGAAGGGGACCTGGACAAGGGGGGTGCCCATGGTGATAAATGGAACATTTTCGAGGTGACAGATTTGGTGACCGGTTTTAAGGAGGCGGTCAAGGGAGGTGTTAAGGGCCGCTCCCATTGAGGTTCCTGGTGAGAGCCGCTGGGTGGACAGAAGAGCTAGAAGGAAACCCTGGATGCAGGTGACTGTACGGGTCTGGGGCACAGGAGAGGCCGGGCCCTGGCAGCCTGTAATCTCCACCCATTTAGACGAAAGCAGACGTGGGCTTCTTCTGTATCTTATGTGTGTGGGTATTTAACTCCCATATTATCATTCAGGGTCTCGCTTTTTACACGATAGCTCCTTAAATGCCATGGCTCACAGAGTTCACAACCTCTGACATCATGCCAGGAGGCAGCACTCGAATTTCTGCCGAAGCAAATTATTTCTAATTAAAAAAATTAAATTACATTCTACCTCAAAAGTAGCATGTACTTATTAAAAACAAACAAACAAACAACATTGAATTGTGTTTGGGAAAGGGGAGCTTTTACCTTTTCCTTTATACTTAGATGTCAATTAAATTTATTATAAGAATTGCATGTTGCTTTTCAAATTTATTTAAAAAACCCATTAATTTAGTGATACCTCATTGTACGACACTTCATATGTAGAACACTGGCAGAAAATGAACAAGTAAGTCCTAAAGAAATCAAAACAGGTGTTGCAAAATTCATATGCTTCACTTATAGAAGGCTTCAGAGTGTTCATTCCACCTGCCCATTTGCTGCTTCTGCGATGGCGCAATATATTTCACTTGAATCAACAATAGAATCAAGATTCCATCCCTACATTTTGTTAATTTGTTGCTTACTTTAAAGATTAGAAGCAACAAACCAGAAAGGGGAAAGCAGCTGAAAATGGCTGATGACAAAAATCCACTAAACAACAGGGCTAGGAACCCAGTGACGACCTAGGGGGTCACTGTGTGCATGGCAAACAAGTCTGCACACCTCAACAGCGCTTTAAGGCACCAAGGCATCACGTTTGGGGCTGGCCATTAATTTCTAATTGAATTATAAATTATATCTGAAGGTAATCGTTCAAATTATATTCTGTTTAAATTAAGGAGGCAGGGAGGGTTATAATACCCCTTAAATACTTGTTGCATAATAACAGTGTGTCTAGGAGAGGCAGGGCAGGGGGAGTGAGGTAGTAAAATGATCCAAACAATGATTCTATCTCCAAGAAATATCACGGTCTTGCAATGACGACGTACAGATATATACCACGTGGCAAAAGCTGAAATGCTGTAAAGTGACTGCAGATTGAGCTATCGGGAATACACAGGAGAGAAAAAGTTCTTCAGCTGGCAGGGTCAGATGACTTCCTTTAGAAAATGGAGGGGCATCGGCGTTAGGAGCCTGTGGACCCACAAAGCCGGGCTGAGAGGAACCGGGCGCAGCAGTGCTGCCCAGCGGACCTTCCGCCGTGAGGGTGGCACTTTAAAACCTGCTCTGTCCAGACAGGAGCCACCGACCACGTGTGGCTGTGGAGCAGCTGAAATGTGGCGTGTGGGACTAGGGAGCTGAAGTTCTAAAAATTTATTTTGTTTTAATTATTTTAAATTTAAACAGCCACCTGTGGCCAAAAGGACAGCACAAGAAGAGTACATAGATGATGATTTCCAGCACTGAGAAAAGTTTTGGTGCTTTGATAAAGGTACTTATGTAATGTTTCTGCAGGTTGGGTTACTTGGAATACCTCAGACAAATGTGCATTTTTTTCATAAATAGTTCTGCTATAGCCATGCCCCAGCACACCACGTTACCGTATTTTCCTGTATAAGAGGATACTGTTGTCTAACATTGTTAGATCCAAACTGGGGGTCGTTTTATAAACGTAAGTAACCTGTGTACTGATTTCTTAATGCTGGTTAGAAAAGTAGGGGTCGTCTTATACGTGTATGTGGGGGGTGGGTATGGTAATTAGGCCACTGTCTACTACACAACCTGCCACAGACTTCCACATACTTTATCTCAATGGTGACGAACCAGCCTGTGACAGGCTGGGAACATGGTCCCCCAACTCTGTACTTCCACCCCCACGCCCGTGGGTGAGGCTTACAATGAGAGCAGCCCGGCCCCCGAGTCACTTTTTACAGGACAGCTGACCGGACAGCTGCCCAGTCCACCTAGGATTATGTTTTGAGCAAGAAAAGCACTCGGATTAGTTAAAACACTGAGTTTGGGGTTGTTTGCTAGAGCAGTGAGTTTGGTTCAGGTAATTAACATACCACACCTGCAATTTCCTTTCTGTGGATTTCATTTTTACCATTAAAGAGCTCTGTGTACTGAATGAATATGCTACTAATATGTCTTCGATAAATATGGGCTATAACTAGCTGGTAGCACTGGTCTTATGATTCATCATCTCAATAATGACTCATATTGAATCATGTATCTGAATTAAATCATCTCAATTTGATTTCCCCTCAAAATTCATAATTATTAATTCTTAAGTTGTCAAGTCAATGATCTATATTATCCTTCTTTAGTTGCAGAATCAGAAATTAAATTGAAATCTCATCACTTTGAACATGACTAGAAAATGTTCTCCACCTTTTAGGGACAAGTCAAATGTTGAGATTCCCTAGTATTGCTTTGACAAAAGAAACTGTTCTAAGGGAGACTCCCTATTTTGAATTTGATCAGATTTTATTGCTATTGTCACCTAAGGCAAAAAAGAATTAAATTTTCCAACTATACATGAGTTGGTACTTATCTAAAAGTTTATATAAATAAGCATTAATGCAACTGTGGGGAGATACACGTTGTTAGATAAACAGTCCCCTGATCTGTGATGACAACCACGTAGATGGTGGCCACTGAGAATTTTCAAAAGGTATTACTGAATTTTCTTGTTAAGGTGTCACTTAAACTCTTTTTGTTGTTGTTGTTAAATTTATTGGGGTGATCACATAAACTCTTGAAACCTGTGATGATGTGCTTACAAAGTCTGCTCCCCCACCCCCACCCCCCAGCTCACTAGCACTGTCAATGACAACAGGAATTCCAATATACCCCAATATAACCCTGGACGAGAGCAGCTACTTGAGAGGCAGAGTGGAGTTCCAACCCCTTACAGGAGACACATGTCAGAAACACTAGGGAGACCAACTTGTGTCTGTGTGATTAGAACTAAATGGACCCAAATTATCCTTCCTTCATTAGCTGGAAACTTATGACCCAGACATAGAAAAAAAGAAAAAGAAAGAGAGAGAGAGAGAGAGAGATCCCAGAGGTGGTTCTTTCAAACAAACAAAAACAAAAAACAACGTTGCCAAAAATGAATGGAAAACCACACACTGCTGGTGTGAAATATAATATTTTTAGTGTCCCTTAGCACATGAGGCATAAATTGTTAGACATTACTAACAGTCACGTATATTTGTCTTTTTTTGACAAAACAGCATAGGATCTAGTTAGACGCTCGGGTGTCTACTGTTTCAACCACGGCTGCCGCATCAGTCAGCTTGTGTGGATTCCTGCACTTGATGTCTGAGCCCCGTCTGGAGGGCAGGTGCAGCCCTGCAGCGGCTTGTCCCGGGCTTTATTCTGTGGGCCTGATAAGCTGACCACTGCTGTTCACTGGGACACACTGGCTCCCACGAGTTCAGTCTTGCATTGGAACCAAGTCACTGCCATACTACTGCAAATAAAAATGTAGGTGCCTGCAAAACTCCCGTTTCTTCTGTTCTCATCCAACCCAGGTCTAATCTTTCATTGGTGCTAACTTTGAGGTAACTGATGACCCTTGATATTTCTAAAGCCACCCCCCCGCCCCCCACCAATCAGTGCTATCTGTAGCAGAAAATGAGCAGAAAACCAGTCTGTTGAGATATAAAGCAAAACCCAGTTCAATGCAACTGTGGTGAGATGGATGAATTTTATCATCCCACTGTTTCTGCGGAGTGTTTTATAATATGAAAGTTCTCTCCCCTTACCTCTTTATAGCCATGAGTTCCCATAACAGTAAAATTCAGAACACTTTTCTCTTTTGTCAATATGTATATATAGAATTTAAAATTTTAATTTTAAATAGAAGGAAAACAACAAAGGGTTAAAAAAACAACAAATAAGATAAACTGGCATAAAACCAGGCAGCTCCTGAAAACACTATGAAGTACATATGGTTTCTCCTCATTGTGTAAAACTTGCCCAGAGTTAACAAAATTAGAAAATGGTGCGCCTAGGACTTGACCCCAAGTGTGTCTGTCACGTGAGAGTCCATCTACCACACAGGCCTAGAGGTCAGCATTGCTAGGAAAACAACCTGCACATTATATAATCACCACAGCTCTACTCTGCTATTCCTGTGATAATTCCCTACCGTGTTTCTGTATTTTCAATCCTTGCATTCTATGCTCTTTATCACACTCTGCTGTTGGGGGACAGCTTTGTATTTCTCCTGTTCCATTCTCCTCCACTTTCTCAGTTTTTAGGGTAGCACAAAAACGGTTGTAAATGTAAGATATTAAGAGTAGCTTAACACTTGAACTTGACTTAAATGGTACATAGATAATGCTTAACTTTAAGGGAATGATTAAAAAAAATTTAAGTTGCCCTTGGTGCGTACCCAGAATCCAGCTGTCCTACAAACCCCACTGGTATTGATTCTCTGAGGCCTACAGTAAGGCTTCTCGTGCACAAGCAGAGGTGTCCCCATTGTGTGGTTCCTGGCAACAGCTATTTATACCTCATTGTGTGTCATTTGCTTCCATGAGGATGTTTTTCCTACCATACCCAGAAGCAGTGCAATTCCAGCAAGTCCAACCACTGTTTCTTCTTATCATCTTTTAAATCTGCAACAATCTATCATGCTCATATTCTAAACGGGGAAGAAGAAGGGGAATATCCTTTCGGAAGAAGCTCAAACTGCCCCTTAGGCGGATAACTACGTTTACTCTCCGAGTCTCTAATATGAGCCGGAGCCAGTGGAGAGGTGAGGGGGTGGCTGATGGCAGAAGCTGAAAGCAGATAAAATGAAAAGAGATTCCTGTGGGGGCTTTTCCTCCCAAAGAACACTAGAAAATCAAATTTCAAAGTAAACCAGTATTGAGACAAGTGATTTTTGTATCTCGAATTTAGGAAAGCTTACTCTGTAGAACCTAAGTTTCTTACGCCGTGGCTACAGTAAGCACGCCGGACACTGGGCTTGTCACCATGCCGGCATGCCAGCGCACAGGACAGCAGTGCCCCTACCCCTGGTCATTTTCCTACACCAACCAGTGAGGCAGCACCTCTGTAGTGGCCGCTAACAGTAATGGATGGTATTCTTAAGCTTAGCCTTTGCTTTGTTAAAAAAAAAAAAAAAAAAGATTCACAAAACTATGCAACAAAAAAGCAATAACTGCGCTTTAAAAATCAAAATGATGCCGTGTGCATTATGACCAATGAAACCAATGATTTAACGATATAATTAAGAAAGAGCTAGCTACCTTTCCTGCTTTAAACAAGAAAAACCAGAGACATGTCAAGTGAAAAAAATGAATTTTCCTGGAATTATGTGTTTGTACACCTAAAAGAAGCACTGTTCTGAATAATATTGAAAAGGAAATGGCCTCTTCTAGAGGGGGAGGCCAAAAAATGAGAGAACATGAGAAAACACAAAATGAACCTGGAAGGGCTTGACTGAAATGAGGACTGGCTTCCTGAGTCCCGGACTGTATGAATTACTGCAAAATCCCTGGAGTTCTATCAGTTAGTGAAGCTTTAGAGAGAGCTAAGCAAGGACAGCGTTAAGCTTTCTTTTCAAAGAACTTAAACCGTGGAAGGGCCGGAGGGGACGAGAGCAGACACACGGCATGGGAAGCAGACACGCTCAGCCTGGTGCGGGGAACAGAAATTGGGCAGTTTTGCCCCTGTCCACAGACAGACTGACCTTCCTTGAGGCTTTTCTGGTTGCTCCCCTCAAGGCATTCCTTTCCTTTCAATGGCTCGAAATCCCCAGCCGTTAAAATCTCTGGGAAGCCCTGATGCTGCTTCTTGGAGCTATCGATCATGGTGAGAGGCTTCTGGAGACAGGCAGCATCCAGCAGAGGAGCTCGATTTGCCCAACAGCAGAAGCCGGCGCGGAGAACACTCTGGTCCCTGGGTCCCGGGCGCCTGCTCCCAACGCCCCGGTCACCACTGGGCAATGATGTCTTTAAGCAGCCCGAGGTGGCTGTCAGCCTTCAGTCCCCAGCCGGACCCGCAGACAGTCATGCTGCTGGAAGCCCTAAACTCTCTCCCACGCTGGGAGGCACCGCCGGAGGCACGACGCTGAAATCCCACCCCCTTTCCCTTGCCATTCCTGCTCCCTCCTCCCCCTCCGGCACTGGGCACTTCAATTGCAGTTTGATGGTCCGAATCATCTGACAAACACTGAGTCAAGCAGTTAAAAATAAATCCTCTACTTGTTAAAAGAGAGGACTTCGCTGATACCTAAGACGACAATTTGCTGCCTGTGGTCTCTTTCCCGCTGTCTATAAACACAGCCGCAGGCTGTGGAAATACTTTCTATCAGCCAGCCGAGCACACTCATTACTCATTAAGTTCTCCAGCTAAACAAACGGCAGCCCAGGGCATCTGAAGGAAGCGGGCCTTATCTCAGCAGAGGCACCGCGCTGAATAAACACGCTACTAGCCTATCTGGGTAGACACAGGGGCGCTGCGGGCACTACCAAAGTTCTCGTGTGCTTTTTGCTGCGGCCCACTCTCCCCTGCAAAGCAGCGCTCTGTGTCCTAGGGACACACGCGTACTGTCACTGCAGCGTTCTGCCCTCGCCAATTCAGACCCGAGCAGCGCTTTTCCTCTGTGCCGCTAGTTGGCCGGGAGAGCTAATAACATCGCCATTGTGCTAAGGAAAAAGTCTCCCCTGTATTAAAAGCAGACACCGAGAGCTTCTATTGCAGAACAGATGCATGCAGCCATCGGCCAGCCCAAGTTTAATTTCACAGGAGCTACCTAATCAGCAACAGGCACCTCTCCTGCACATCACAGGAGATGTGCATCACAGGCCACCAGACACAAGGGGTCCTTCTAGGGATGGCAATTTCAGGCAAATGTGGAGTGAAGCCTGTTTTCATATACCCCAAACATTTACTTAGCTATAGCTGTAGCCAAACAAATCTTGTTAATTATTATTTTTTTTTCATGGCTCAAAGTAAGCTCTTTGGCAGAGAGCTCCCATGAAGTACATCAGAGGGTTAAGGGTAGCAGACTGAATGAATCTTCTTCCACATGGGCGGGATCCGTCCTGTTCATGTTTTTATAACCAACATCTAGCAGACTGCCTGGCATAATAGGGGTTCTCAATAAATACATGCTGCATGATCGAGTAAATGAATTACGGCAGAAGTAAGTGCAACAGGAAGATTTTTAATAATCCTCAAGAATTCTAAAGAAATCCTAGATCAATGACCACGAGTCACTAATTTTAGATGAGCAACTAAATGTTCTCTAAAGGGGGGCACATTTTCTCTGTAAAAGAAAACATTTTATTGTGCATCTGACATGATTCTTCTCCGGGATAAAGAAAGGCTTCCATTTTTACAGACAGAAAAGTCAATATTCTCTTCACCACTGAAACATAGATGGGAACTAGATGAAGAGTGTCCTTTGTCCCTGGTTCCAAAGCTGGTATGCATGAAGCCCGCGCTGTTCTAGAAAGATCGTTATCTGCCCTTCTCCAGCTCTCTCGAGAATGGGATTACATAGCACATGACATGCTTCTTGTCAACTGAAATTCCTTCTGAAGCAATATAAGCCCATCGCGGGGAGTCTAAACCTCTGCAGGAACAAACAGCTACAGCGAGCTTATCACACGTCTCAAAAATGGCCTCAGATGCTCTGCCACGACTTCTGGTCCTAAGGCTTTATTCATGACCTGTTCTTGCACCTTTAAAGGAGTAAGAAAAATAGCCTTCATTTTTTGAGGACATTCTTTAGATTGGTCATTTCATTACAAGTTTTGCGAAGTTTACCTTCATTTAACCTCCAGCAGCCCTTGCGATCGCTATGATTTGTACATTATGGACATCTGACAGGACGAGAGCAAAGTGACAACGCTTGTAAGTGGCAGGGCTGGAGTCTAACCAAAGTCTGAGTTCTCCAAAGCCCATTCTGTTTTCTTTTGCGTTACCATGCCTGCTGCCTCCTAGAATGTGCCCCACTTCCAGGCTTTCGTTTGAGCCTGGGGCAGGTTTAACAGCAGAGGCCACAACTTTTATGGCCTCCTAGTCATTCTCCTCCTGGCGAGGGAGAAGGAAGCCAACGGAATGATTCAAGAAGGCTTTTATGAAACCTTGTAACTTTTCCTGAAATAATAACAGCAGCAGCCAGTTTTATTTAGTACTTAAACAGTCTGTTTTTCATATAGTATCTCAGTTATTCTGCTGGCAGATCTCAGAGCTCCACACTATCCCGACGTACAGATGAGAAAACTGAGGCCTAGAAAAATCAAATACTTTGTCAGAGGTCATCATGTATCTTATAGGTGGTGGCCAGAATTCCAAACAGGAAGCTTGGCTCCAGGGCCTACATTCTCAATTACCTTGCAAAAAGGACAAAAACAATAAACCCTAACATTCTCTTTTTCAGGATGTTGCTTTTTAAAATCCTGCCCAACTGCTTTTAGGCCACAAGTTTAGAAACCTGAGTAGAAACACAGCTATACCAGTCACTTTAAATTCTTTACCGGTTTTGTGTGTGTGTGTGTGTGTGTGTTGCATGGGCTGAAAAATAAAACGGTTCTCTTCATTTAAGGATCCTCTGTAAGCTTATTATTTTTGTATCTGATAAATCCCAAAAAATCGCAGTAAGAAAATACATTGTCCTGCTGTAGGTTTACACCAAATGTCCTGTCTTTATAGTTTTGAAAGGAAATAATTTCTCTAGTGGCAAATATGCCTGACAGAACATTTGTTTTGCTATTTTTAAAAATTTGAAAGAATTTCAAGTTCACAGAGCATTTCTTTTTCTTGATCCACCTTTGAGTAGGCTCTGCCATGATACCTCCTCTCTACCTCAGTGCTCAGGTGTGTAATGCCTACACACAAGGATGTTCGCCTGCGTAACATAATATAACCACCAATGCCCGGAAATGAACACTGAGGTATCACCACCATCTATATCCACAGATTCCACTCGAGTTCCTCCAATTGTCCCAACAACATCCTGACAGCAAAAGGATCCAGAGGAGGACTACATATGGCACCGAATTACAGGGCTCCCTTTTCTTCCATCCTTTCTGACTCGTCTTTCCTTGAGTTTCGCAGATTACAGGCATGCTATTTTGTAGAATTATCCTCACTGTGAGCTCGTCTGATGTGTCTTCGTGATTAGATTCAGGATGTGGCAGAACTATGTTTGGCAGGAATACCGCAGAAGTAACAATGTGTTCTCTGCATCCTGTCAGGTTATGCACAAGTTCAATTTGTCTTCTAACTTGACAGTGTTTATTTTGACTAACTGATTAAGACAGTATTGGCCAAGTTTCTTCATTATAAAGCTTTTTCTCTTTGTAATATTTTCTGGGGCTGAAGTATTTATTACTATGATGATTTGGCAAATTCTATCATTCCTTCTACATTTCCTGTGGCATATCCACTGTAAGAGACTTTTCTTTATCTGGGTTGTGGACCTATTTATATCAGCATGGCCTTTGTGGATTCCTGCTTTATTCAAATGGGTTATAACGTGTTTCCACTGCTATTTATTTTGATGCTGATCATTCCAAATTTGGTCAGTGGGTGCAGTTTCCAGTTGGCTCTGGTTTCTTCCTGTCATGACCCATCACTCTTTGAGCACTTTCTTATGCTCTGCACAAGATGTCCCAGGCTCACCTGTTATGTCTCCTGCTCTAAGCAACCAAGATGCGAAAGCGAGGTGTGCTCGCTGTCCCCTGGTCTGCTCTGCAGGAGAGTTAGGGAGTATGTCTATGCGTTTATGTGCCTGTGTGTGTGCAAACACACACATTTCCATATCTATATTAACAGATGTAAAATACAAATCTATATTTAAGTATGCACACCTACATTTAGCTTATACACTGAAAACCTTGACTTCACCCTGATACCTCCAATTCTAATCCAATGCCACATGCTCACTCTCATTTTCTCTCTTTTCTATACCTGTAACTGTCTTTTCCTATACTGGGAACCTTGCCTCCCATGGTCTCTGCCACCCCACTCATGGATGCTCTGTCTACCCCATTACTGTCCCTGCTGCGGCCAAACCCTATGCTCTGAAGCCTGATCCTGCGTCACTGCCTCCACTCTCACAGGGCAGCGGCCTCGCTCGCTCGGGCCCCACGTAATGTCTTCTGGATTGAATTAGGAATGGAGGGCAGGAGGAGATTTGCATTCTTTCTGAATAGAAAGAGAAGCCCACAGTTGTCACCTGAATTGCCTTCCAGTAGGTCTGCCCTTGTTCCCTACTCTATGTGCTACATCATCATCAGTGTCATTTGACTCTATTGTCATGAGTGACATTTAACTTCGAATGATCGGTGATTAAAGTCACTTTGGCTATGATAAATCTGTTTCAACAAGGTTTGTGTGTACACACACTCGAAACAGCTGTTTTAGTATGAAAGAGTACCATAAATCAGGCCAAGTTTCCCACTACCCCAAGCACAGATATTTAATAAGCGTGAGAAAATCTGTGTGGCTTGGAGACTAGGAACAGTCCAAGGAAGGCTTCAGGGAATCAGAACAGAAACAAACACGGCTCAAGGGATCTACACAAAAAACTTGGCAGAGGCAAGATATGCTTACAAAACTGTTGATAAAAAAGATTATCGCTATGATGACGCTGCACTTCAATAAGGAAAAAATCCGAGACTATTACCAAAAGGACAATGTCTCACCAGTGTACCAACTTCCAAAAGTAATAAATAATGCAGTTAGCAACAGAGTGCAAAGAGACTGCTAAATATTGAGATTGCTAAGTACTTCTCTTGTAACGTTCCTGACACTGCGGATGAGAGGTGATACCTTTCCTTTTCATTCTGCATCCTGGTACTTTATCACAGGTCCTCAAGCAGCCAATCACTGAAGTGGATGCCGGGCTTCCTTCACACAGTCTGAACCAGTGTTTGGAAACTCGCACAGACATTCAATTAGACTGGATGCATTTAAGGAGAAAAATTTCAGTTGAGGTTATACCTAAATTATTTTCCTAAGGATACCGTATTTTTAGAGAAACATGTGTTTGAGTCTTAATTTTCTTCTTTCTACATTATAACACACCACTATAAAAGATATCTTCAGGTAATTACTAAATGGTAATGGTAAATCCCAATAATTTAATAATTATTAAGCCCAATTTAATAATCCTGATAATTTAAATTATTTTCTTGTAAAAAAGAATGATTAAAGACTGCTAGATCTGAAATCAGACAGAATATCTTCAAAGTCCTTCATTTTTATGATTTTTATACTAGATGGGTGCCACACATAGCTATAATGAATGAGATGAACAAATTCACTTGTATGAAAGCCACTGTTTGAAGGAGGGCGTATTTTTCTAACACTTCTAAGCTAAGATTTTGAAGGAATACCAATGATTTGAACAATGCAGTATTACAGCACAGCTGAACACTACAACAGGGCCGAGGAGCCTAATAATTGGTCTGACTTCGGGCTTGTTGCCCTCTTTCATCCTAGAATACAGACAGGCCTGGCATGGACGGCCCTTTCCTCTGTGTCTGCTTTGTCCTCCTGAACACGGGACTGGCAACTCTGCAAGGGTTTCAGGACTGGGATTTTAGCATTAATGGTTTTCTGTCTGAGCCCTGCTTAGACCAGAGAGGAGCACTTCCCGTGGGATGGGGCCCAGGTCAGTGAGGCTGAGGGACCCACTTCATAGCTCCTTCTCAGTCAGATCATCACATTGGAACAGCATCACGCCATCGAAGTGACCCGACTGCATGGAAGTGACTGAAGCCCTTCGTCTTCGCCCGTTCAAAGCTTTAGTGTGGATAATTATGAGATGACAGAATACATGTCATCACTTTTAAAAAGTCATTCAGCTCCTCCCTCTACTTCCAAGCTTTATAGTTACTGAAACATATAAGCACAGACGGCTGCCTGGAAGAGCTTTCCTTAGACTATGTATCTTCACTGCAGTCTTCCTTGAATTCTGAGTTATGGAATATAAAGGAGAATGAAATGACTGCAGCTTTGGAGGTTTAGCCGAGACAGAAGTCTGGTGGGGAAAGTTAAGAGGGTCAAGTCTTAGCAAAGATGGCATGGCAAATCATGAAGCTAGGATCAGTACGGTGTGAGGTCAGTATTTGTAGTGACAAGCAAACTGTCTACACAGTGTTTTTCAAACATTTTTTATATCATTGTTCCTATCTCTCCACCCTTCTTTATATAATTATTTTCCTAATCACATTTCATGAAGTTTTAACACTAAAGATTTACTATATACCTGCTATGTGTACTGTATGTGTATCTGTGCATTTACACATTACAAAAAAAGAGAGAGAGAGATTTTGGGCTTAGTCCCCAAGAACCAATTTTCAGCTCTGCTGAGAATGCTTTATCTACAAGAGGAAAAACCAATGTTTTCTATTTTGTTGAGAAAAAATAAGATAACAAAAGTGAACGGTATGTAGGACACCCTCAATGAAAAAATAACAAATGTTCCCCTTCTGTGATAGTGATTTTAGATCAGGGGTCTCCAACCCCCAGCCCATGGACCAGGTCTGGCAGGAACCAGGTCGCACAATAGGATGTGAATGACAGGCAAGCAAGTGAAGCCTCATCTGTCTTTACAGCCGCTCCCCATCACTCCCATTACTGCTTGAGCTTTGCCTCCTGTCAGATCAGCAGCGGCATTGGAGTCTCATGGGAGCACAAACCATAATGTGAACTGTGCATGGGAGGGATCTAGGTTGCCTGCTCTCTGTGAGACTCTAGTGCCTGATGATCTGAGGTGGAGCTGAGGCGGTGATGCTAGCGCTGGGGAGCAGCTGCAAATACAGATGAACATGAGCAGAGAGGTTTGATTGCACAGAGACCATCATAAATCCATTGCTTGCACACTCATATAAAAACCCTATCAGTGTGTGTAAGTGACAATTAAGCTGCATCTGGCGCTTGAATCTTCCTTAAACTATCCCCTAGTATCCCCCCCCACACACACACACACCCTTCCACACCCTTGCCCATGGAAACATTGTCCTCCACAAAACTGGTCCCTGGTGCCAAAAAGACTGGGGACCACTGTTTAGATCGCAACTATGTTTAACACTATCTTTTTCTTTTCACCACCATATATTAAGCTCACCCTCCCTAATGTATCTTTCAGGATCTTTTGATCCTCAGCATCTCTGAGGTAGGGGACACATGTATTTATATTTAAAAAGAAAACTGTAGTTCAGATATGAAATGATGTGTTTCCATATTACTCTACTAGTGAACATTTATCTTTAATCTGGGTTTCCTGAGTCAAACATTCTTTTCACCAAAACAAAAGTCTGTATGTCTTTTTTCCTCTTTTTACTAAATTTGTATGTGATTTTCAGAGGCATATATTTAAAAATTGGTAAGTTAATTTCAGATAGATAACATCACAGATGGATTTATGAAGGTTAGAGTCAGGATAGTTTTGTAGAAGGAACACAACTTTAGACTTAAACATCATTTGGCTGTGGGATCTATGAGATCTGGAAAATGTGGCAATATGGCTGTGTTGGGGCTGTCTTATCTACAGAAATGCAACAATGATAACAGCAGCAATAGCTGTTTTCTGTGATTATTAAAATCAGGAAAAAATACAGTTAGAATACCCAGCAGAAGTACGATGGGCACTCCTCAAATGTTTGGGTTTGTTAGGACACATTTCTGGAGTGACCTCCCTTGTCTATTGTCCTCCATGGCTGCATGTTTGCTAGGTTTGGGGGTTTTCTTGTAACACACACACACACACACACACACACACACGCCAGCACACTAACCATGACACCATACACACGTTTTGCATGTTCCAACCACACCTCCCAAGGCTGCAGTGGAGTGCAAGGGGAAGTTCATAATTTTTTGGTTTGGCACTTAATACCTTCTGGTGAGTTCCTACTACATGAAATTTCACTTATTAAGTTTGAAAATTTTATACATGTAGTGAACCCTGCTGATACTTTTTCACTTACATGGAATAATGAAATAGAAAAATTGATCCCAGGTAACTAACCATGGCCAGGTACTTAGCCACAGGGTCTGAGCACTGGGTAGAACAAACACTAGGTCACTTGCGCTCAAGATGGCACGGTAGATCAACAAGGTGCTTGTCTTGTCTCATGATCACATCAAAATTACAACTAAATTGCAGAACAATCATCATGGAGAACCACCTAAAGACTAGCTGGACAGGATAACTATGGACGTAAAGAAGAAGATACAATAAGACTGGTAAGACAGGGTGAGACACAGCTACTAACATGCTACTGAATAATGAATGGATTAACAATGAAATCAAGGAAGAAATCAAAGGATAACACGAGACAAGTGAAAATGAAAACACAGTGACCCCCAAATCTATTGGACACAGCCAAAGCACTTCCAAGAGGAAAACTCATAGCAATACAGGTCTACCCAAAGGAAAACAAAATCTCAAATAAACATTCTAACCTTATATATAGAGGAACTAGAAAAAGAACCAAAGTGAATAGAAGAATGGAAATAAATACCAAAGTGGAAATAACCAAAAGAGAGTCTGAAAAGAAAAAAGAAAAGATTAATGAAACCAAGACCTGGTTCTTTGAAAAGATAAACAAAATTGATAAAACTTTAGCCAGACTCATCAGAAAAAAGAGAGAAGGCCCCCAAAAATAAAATCAGAGATGAAAGAGAAATTACAATGGACATCACAGAAATACAAAGGATTATAAGGAAACACCAGGAACAATTATATGCCAACAAATTGGACAACCTGGAAAAAACTGGTAAATTCCTAGAGATACACAATCTTCCAAAGCTGAATCAGGAAGAAACAAAATCTGAACAGACTATTAACTGCTAACAAAACTGAATCAGTAATCAACAAAGTCCCAACAAACAAAAGCCCTGGACCAGACAGATGGCTTCACAGGTAAATTTTACCAACATTCCAAAATGAATTAATACCTACCCTCCTCAAACTATTACCAAAATTAAAGGGAAGGGAAAGCTCCCAAACACATTTTACAAGGCCAGCATTTCCCTGATAACAAAACCAGAAAAAGACACTACAGTAAAAAAAAGAATTATAGACCAATATCCCTGATGAACATATTTAAAAATACTCAACAAATGCTAGCACACTGAAATCAGCAATATATTTAAAAGATCATACACCATGATCAAGTGGGAATTTATTCCTGGGATGCAAGTTTCCTTCAATATCTACAAATCAATTAATGTGATACACCACATAAACAAAATGGATAAAAACTGTATTATCATATCAATAGATACAGAAAATGCATTTGACAAAATTCAACATCCGTTTATGAAAATAAATTCTCAGCAAAGTGGAGAGATAGAGGAAACATACCTCAACATACTGAAGGCCATATGTGACAAACCCACAGCTAACATATATTCAACATAGAAAAGAGGAAACCTTTTTCTTTAAGATCAGGAGAAGAAAAGGCCCTCTTTTACTACTTTTATTCAACAGTGTTGGAAGTCCTAGCCACAACTATCAGACAAGAAAAAGAAATAAAAAGCATTCAAATTGAGAAGTAATACAGTCATTGTTTGCAAATAACATGATACTATAAAGAGATTTCACCAAAAAACAACCCTCTAAGTGCTACCTTCTGCCAGTGGTACTAGTGAGAAATGCGAAGGGTAATTTATTAAAATGTATCACCTTAGGAAAAAAAACATTATGAAGTTATTATTTTAGATATCCATATGCTTTTTTTTAGTTTTATATAAATTGGATTAGTTAATAATAATACTATTCTTTTACATCATCTGAAAAGGAAATGTAATTATTTCAGTCATACATCATACAGGAAAAAAATATAATAAGTTATAGCGCTTTTAACTATGGTCTATGTATGAGCCGATATATTGGCCTGCTGCACTTTTTGCCTGATAAGCAAATATGTAAGCAAAAGCAACTATATCGGCCCGTCACACTAAAAGGGTTAAAGAATAATAAATCCAGTAAGGTGGCAGGATATATTAGTATTCAGAAATTGGTTGCATTTTTTATACACAAATAAAAAACTACCAGAAAAAGAAATTAAAAAAAATTCCATTTACAACAGTATCAAAAATAATAAAATGCCTAGCAATAAATTTAACCAAGAATACAAAAAACCTGTACTCAGAAAACTGTAAGATACTCAAAGAAAGAAACTGAAGAACTTGCAACTAAGTGGAAGCATATACCACGCTCATGAATAGGAAGAATTGACATTGTTAAAATGTCCATACTTCCCCAAACAATCTAGATTCAATACAATCCCTAAAAAAACACCATTTTCCCCCAGAACTAAACCAAATAATCCTAAAATGAATATGAAATCACAAAAGACCCCAAATAGCCAAAGCAATCTTGAGAAGAAGAACAAATTTTAAGGTATCATGCTATCTGATAAAGAACTATACTACAAGGCTATAGAAATTAAAACAACATGATACTGGTATAAAAATGGACACAAAGATTAATGGAACAGAATAGAAAGCCCAAAAGTAAATCCACACCTATATGGTCAATTAATCTATGACAAAGGAGATAAGAATATACAATAGGGTAAAGGAGTCTCTTCAATAAACTATGCTGAAAAAAATTGGACAGATACATTAAAAAGAGAGAAAAAAACTAGACCATTTTCTTACACCATATACAAGAATAAACTCAAAATGGATTTGAATGTAAGACCAGAAACCATAAAACTCCATGAAGAAAACATAGGCAATTAATTAACTCTTTGCAATTGATCTTAGTAATATTTCTTTGGATATGTCTCCTTGGGCAAGGGAAACAGAAGAAAATAAACAAATGAGACTATATAAAAATAAAACTTTTTTTTTGCATAGCAAAGGAAACCATAACAAAAATGAAAAGACAGCCTAATGAATGGAATAAGATATCTGGCCAATGATACATTCAACACAGGTTAATATCCAAAACATATAAGGAACTCATACAACTTAACACTCAAAAAACACTATGATTAAAAAAGGACCTGAATAGACAGTTCTCCAAAGAGGACTGACAGATGGCCAACAGATGCTCAAACATCACTAATCAACAGGAAAATGCAAAAGAAAACTGTACTTTATGAAAATTAAAAAAAAAAAAAAAAAGGGTATTTTCATTTTGTAAACCTTGAAAATAACTAAAGTGTTGCCACATAAGAATGAAATGTAAAGAGAGCTACCCAGTAGTCACGGTGATGAGGGCACACTCAAGTCCAGACAAGGAAAAATGGTACGTGGTCCGCAGCAGCAGGCATTGGCAGCACAGGCTGAGCCCGTGCGAGAGCAGTGAGCACCACTGTCAGATGCCAGCAGTCACACTTATGCAAAAAAGCATCATGCCACAGTAAATCAATACTGTGAATTTTGCTGGCTTCAAGATTTTATTAAGTAATATGCAAAAGTGTTCCTGTTTTGTAGTTGTGAAAGTGCTAATAAACACAAGGAGTTTATACTTCATTTATAGTTGTACATAATAAGGCAACTTTGTACTGATAAAAATTAAGTCATCTAATAGTTTTTAAAGAGTTGCCCACACTTCTTAGCTTGGCACACAAAGCCATCAATGCTTTGTTGCCTGCGTTCTTCACATCTTCCCCCATGCTTCAGCTAAATCAAACTGCTCATATCCCCAAATATACTCTAAGATTTCCTTTCCTTGTTTCTGCACAAGTGTTTTCTTCCGCCTGAAATGCCCATGAAAAGTGTGCTCAAGCAATCTTCAAGAATTAGTACCAGTATGAGTCTCCCTCAGAAGATTTCCAGGGTGTCTGTCAACACCCCCAAAGAGTCAAGTTTCCTCTACACACTCTGAATGCTCATGATGCCCGTCATGGGAGGACTCAGCATTCCGTAAGTGATAATGAAGAAGATGACGATGCTGGCCACTATCACTTACTGTGTGTGTACTGGAGCACCACACTTATGCATGGTGTTAAGTGCTTTAAATATGAGGGCTATCCGGAAAAATTCCAGCCATTGTCAATATAACGGGAATGGTTACATGGCTGGTTACTTTCTGGACAGCCCCTGTCAGTTTCCTCTTGTCAATCACGTTCTGCTACTATCTCCATTTTATAGTGAGGCGCTGAGAGGTTAACTTGTCTAGGTACACAGCTTTTAAGGAGTAGAGATTTTTAACCTAGGCAGCACAATAGACTTTTCTCAATGGGTTCTGTGAGAGAATTAAGGCCTAAAATGCCCAAAGGTGTACACTGTAGAGAATGAATTAACTTCTTTCTTATGTATCTAAAATGGCATTAGCTATGTTATCCTTGGGATAATTGAGAAAACACTCTAATCGCATTTGCAGGGATTGATTTTCTCACAGGGTATTAGGTGAGAAAGACTGGATGCTTTTCACCACTCCTCTGTGCTTTTCTCTCAGCACTTGTCTGAATGCTGTTCATATTCCCTATATCCCTTCTGCGTTTCAGTAAATTTCACAAAAGCTGGAAGTGCATCTCACTCATTTTTTTCTTTCCTATGAGATCTATTCCAGTGTTTTGTGTTCACATGGTCAAGTTTCTCATCAATTACTTCTTACATTCAACAGTTCAGGCCAGATGGTAAGATTCTCCTTAAATAATAAACTAACAACTAAAATGACCTGTTATAATTATTTAGTTGTATCTGACAGACATTTAAAAATCAGTGTTGCTGAGGTATGAAAATAATAAGACACACCCATGTAAAGTGTGTAATTTGTTGAGCTGTGTGGAGGCACACACCTGTGAAGCATGGTCACATTCAAGAACATTTTTATCATTTCCAAGTTTCTTCTACTACTATGAATAAATCTGTCATGAACATTTATGTATAAGCTTTTGTGTAGATAGTTATACTCCTTTCTTTTGCATAAAGGCTTTGTCATATAGTATGTGTATGCTTTGCTTTGTAGTGCACCCTGCTATCACACCCAGCCCCACTGCACCACTGATCTGCTTTCTATAGTTCGCCTTTCCTACAATTTCAAGTAAATGAAATCATATAGTATGTAGTCTGCTTTGTTTGGATCCTCTCACCTCACCAAATGATTCTGTGACTCATCCATGTGGTTGCATATTATCAGTAGCAGTTCTTTTCTATTATTGAGTAGTAATCCATTGTATGGACAGACCACATTTTGCTCATTGATTCATCTGTTGATGGACAGTTGCGTAGTTTCCGGTTTTGAGCTACTATGAATAAATTTCTCATGAACATTTATGTATAAACCTTTGTGTAGATAGTTATACTCCTTTCTTTTGCATAAAGGCTTTGTCATATAGTATGTGTATGCTTTGCTTTTGAAAAAAACTATAGTTTCAATAGAACTTTATTGGCAACTTTATTTGTAACAGCCCAAAACTGCACATAACCATCCTTACATAGGGGAATGGATAATAAATTTTGGTGCATCCATACAATGGAATACTACTCAGAGATGCAAAAGAATAACATACAACAAAAGTGATAAATTACGCTGAATGAAAGAAAACAGACCAAAAAAGAGCACATGTATGTATGTTTCTGTATGAAAAATGCAAACGAATCTATAGTGACAGAAAGGAGATCAGTGGTTGCTTGGAGACTGGTGGGGAGAGAAACAGATTACAAAGGAGCATGAGGAAAAAGTTATCTTGATTGTGGTGATATCAAAATTCCTCAAGTTGAATGTTTCAAATATGTGCATTTATTGTATGTCAATTATACTTCAATAAATTTGTTTTTTAAAAAAACACAATGGTACTTGTGGGAACAGACAGAGAAATTCCTTTATGTAATATGATAACTCTAAAACTGTCTCTGCTACTTAAAACATGTTACCGCAATAGAAGACTATCTGGGCTTCTAAAATCTATAAGCAATTGAGCAGAATTACTGTAAAGGACCTTAAAAAAAAAGAAAGAGAAAGACAGACAGACAGAGATCAAACCAACAAACCTACTTATCCATGAAAATAAATAATGTAGCTCCCAAGGGTAACAACAGTGATGATTTCTCACATGTTGTGACAGTGTGGTCACAGATGATGGGTGGTGTGATTCTAGGGGACTGATATGCGTTACAGATCAGGATGATGAAGGGGTAGTTTTCCTGAACACAGAAAACACAGAATTCCACTACCAAACATTACACACGACAAAGAAGAGCATCTTTTAATGCTAAAAGCCACCACCAATAATGAGACTGAAATAGTCATGATAATGCCCAAAACATAACCACCTTCATAAGACAGAAATAACAGGAGCCGCGCTGTGACACAGACAGAAACATGCAAATAACAGGAGACTTTAACCTGTCACTCAGCACAAACAGATGAAGTAGACAAAACATAAGTAAGGATATACAGACAAGGCTAAAAGAGCAGAATCCACATGGAAATCTTATTGATATATGGTGAACTTTACACCTTGATGATAGAGAACGCACCTTCTCAAATATAAGTAGAATATTTAAAAACAGTCACATATTATTAATGCCGTAGGTGACAAAGGAAACTTGACTGAGTTCCATAAAATAGAAAATATTATAAACAATACTCTGATCTCAATGTAACAACACTAGAAATTACTAATACAAAAATTATAAAAGGTCTGTCTATATGAAAATTAATAACATCTATTAACTCATAGAAAAGAAGAATAAATAAATAAAATGCAAGAACTCCTTACAAAGATAGTGGTGTTTTGGTTTTTTTTTTTTTTGCATAATCAGATTCTATGGCATTTATTAAAAGTGGTGATCAGACAAAAATTCAAATCCATAAACCATTGTTATCAATGAATATGAAAAAATCGGGGATGCTGGGATAGCTCAGTGGTTAAGTGCTTGCTTGGAAATCCCAGTGTCTGGGGTTCCCTTCCCGGCCCGGCCTGCCCCGGCCCGTGCAAAACCATATGCTGAACTGGGGCACAACTGGTAACCGCCGGGATGGTTTGGCAGTAAAGGCTCTTGCCTCCCATGTGGGAGGCCCCCGGTTTGGTTCCTGCACCACGCGGCCCCACACCCACCTGTGTGGAATGAAACCATGTTACAACTAGTGACGTACAACTATGGAGACTGCTCTGGGCCCTGCCTCCAACCCCGTGTCTGTCTGACTGTTTGTCTCTCTTCCCTTCTCTCAAAACAGTAAAATAAATCCTAAAAAAAAAAAAAAAAAAAAAAAAAAAAACCAAGTGCCTAAGAGAAAAAAATAAAACAAAACAAGCAAGCAAAGTACAGAGTCCCAGTGACCTATTTTATGTGCAACTTGAGTTCTACAAGGAAGGCTGAGAGAATGAGGCAGAAAATGTATTTGCAAAAACAAAGCCTAAAAATTCCCCAAATTTGATGAAATACACACATTTACAGATTCAAGAAAACTGGCATACTTCAAGTAGGATACATTCAAACACATACAGAAATCAATAGACTTCAGATACACAGATAAGCAGTTGAAGAATATAACAGTAGAGAAAACTCAATTAATAACAACAATAAAGAAAAAATTCAGGAGTAAGCTTAATAAGAAATGTGCAAAACTCCTAAAAAATACAAAAGTAGACTTGAACAAATAAGACAGATTTTGTTCTTAGATAGGATAATGCTTGTCGTAAAAATGGTTTTATGTAAGTTAATTTACAAATTTAATGAAATAAAAATGCTAACAATTTTATTAATGGAGCCAGAGAAGTTGATAGTTAAGTTCATATGGAAAAAATAAAAGCTTGGCAAATCAGGAAAACACAGAAGAAAAAAAACAAGTGCCATAGGGAGGAAAAAAGAGCCTTATTAGATAAAATTAAACTCCAAGCAGATCAGAGATAAAAAAAATTTTTTTTTAATCAAGTACAGTTGAATTTATGGTGATCACTTCTTTAGATACAGAAATGTTGAAAAACTATGGTGTACACCTGAATCTAATATTAAAATTGGCTATGTTTTAATAAAAATCTTAAAAAATACTTTTAAAGTAAATATAAATGGGATCCTTCTATAACTTGCACATAGGAAAAGTTTTCTACCTCAAAACCAAAAACAATAAAAGAAAAGACTGATAAATTTTGGCCATATTAAAAAAATAACACTGAAGAGGAAGGGCTGGTCTCCCTAATGCATAAATAACTTTAAAAATTTAAATTTCGGAACCTGATAAGAGAAATGAACAGGTAATTCACACTCTACTCCAAAAAAAATGATTCTAAAATGGTACTTACACATATGCGAAGATGTTCAACTGTACTCATAGCTAGAGAAAGGCAATTAAAATGACAATAAAACCCCAGATGGGAAAAACCGTGACAACACATTCTGTTGGGGAAGCTGTGGGGGAAATAAATATTCACATACACTGCTGATGGACATGCAAACTGATACAATCCTTTGGGAGAGAAATTTGGCAATATATAAAAATAAACTACAAAAATGCTTTTATCTTTTGACCTAGAAATCCCATTTTTAAGAATTTAGATGAAAGATACACCTTCAACATTATAAAATGGTGCATGCCAGAAGTTATTTATTGCAGCACTGTTTGTAATGGCGAAATACTGGAAACAATTTAAATGCCACACACAGGAGACTGGTTGAATAAACTATGGTACATCGACACCATGGAATACTACACAGCAATAAAAAGGAGGAAAGAAGACCTCTAGTAACTACTGAGCTGGTCTTCAGAACACGTTAAGCGAAATAACCGAACATAAAAATGGTATCAATATTACCTCTGGTGTAAGAAAGAAGGGGAAACAAGAAACATACTTATAGCTGCTTATTTGGGGGGCGGGGGGGGGATATGAAAAAAACTAGAAACCAGTGTGTATAAGGAAACAGGGTGGGAAGGATGAGGATGGGAAGGGGACAGGAAAGAGGTGGGTAGTGATACTTCTCTGAGAACTTTATTTTTTATAGTTTTGACTTTTTGAACCTTAATATATCACACACTCAAAAACAAACTAAGGAAATTTGCAAGGATGTGAAACACCCAAATTGGAATAAAAAGACAATAAGCGAACCCATGGTTTTTCAAATAAATGACTTGGACATATTGAAATGGGGATAGAACCAATCATAGCAACCTTTGAGTACAGTATTGGAACCACATACCTTTTGGCTAAAGACAAAAAGAATGTAAACAAGTACTGAACTCCAGTTAGCAAATATTTTGGAACAGCTTTATTGAGATCTAATTTATAGACTACGAAGTGTAGCAATTTATTTTTCACAGTGGTATGAGTTAGCACTTCTGAAACTAATTTCTGTGTATTCTAGAATTGAACACCTGAGAAAATCTGTTGTGCATGATGGGAGCGGGCTTCTCACTGCCAGAGAAAGGAACTGCAGACGTGGAGAGCGACAGGGCCAGACTGAACCCTGCGATGGTACCATCAAGGTGGAGGGATCAGGACGGGTGCCTGATCTTCAATGTTACTGTAGGTAGAGACAGAGGGGGGTGGGGTGTGTGTGTAAACAAATGCATTTCCTATTTCTGTCTACTGAGAAGATCTAGAAGCAAACATACCTAGTTCCCAGATCTTGGATTATAAATACTCCACTAAGATTCCTCAAAAAATTACGAATGGAACTACCACATGACCCAGCCATCCCTCTACTGGGCATCTACCCAAAAAACCTGAAAACCTTCATCTTTAAAGATGTTTGTACCCGCATGTTCATCGCAGCACTGTTCACAGTGGCCAGAACATGGAA
>PVKE010001872.1:0-44191 GCA_004027555.1 Craseonycteris thonglongyai
CAATTTAAAAGTGTAGAATCAGTGAAGGTATGTACTGGCTCGACAAAGAATACTATAATGTTAAAACAAATAAGTGAATTTATCTTACAAATATTACAATTCACAAGATAATTCTGTTACTTTTATAATCAAATTGCTTTTACAAGTATTATTTTTTAAGTATTTATTGTTTTTGACAGAGACAGAGAGACAGAGAAAAGGGAAAGGGCGCAGAGCAGTCTCCATAGTTGTATGACATCAGTTTTCATCATGGCCTCTTTCACTCAGGTGGATGGGGTATGCACAAGCTGGAACTGGGCAGGGCGCCTTTCCCAAGGGAGGCATGTCCCCTTGAGCCAGAGGCTGAACCTGAGGGTGGTAATCAAGTTAGAGGCCTCCCACATGGGAAGCACACCCCAATTCAGCATATGGGTTCACATGGGCCAAAGCCAAGATTCAATCCTCTGTCCCTGGGGCTCCAAAGTGAGTGCTTAACCCATTGAGCCATCCCGGCTTCTCTACATTTTATCTTTTATTTTAATCTCTATATTAAAATTTATGTGTTTAAAAGGTAAAAACATTTTAAAACATATAGTCTTAATAACCTAGGTATTTTTCTTAGCTCATCATTTTTTAATATTTTAATTAAAATATATTTAATATAGAATATTATATTAGTTCCAAGTATACAGCATCCATATTTATTGTTTTATTATTATTTATTATTTATTTGTTTGTTTATTTATTTATTTATTTATTTATCGTTGTTGACAAAGAGAGAAGAGAGAGAGTAATAGAGACAGAGAGAGAACTGAACTGGGGGAACTCACCAGTTCAGCACATGGGTCCGCAAGGGCCCGGGCCAGTATTTGATCCTCAGTCCCCGGCGCTGCAAAGTGAGCGCTTAACCCACAGAGCCATCCTGGCTTCCCCAGCATCCATATTTATCATTTATATACCTAAAAAAGTGATCACCATAATAGGTCCAGCAACCATCTAATACTATATCACGCAATCACAGTATTATTGCCTACATTCTCCATGCTGTACATTACATCCCCACGAGTTATTAGTTTTATACTTGGAAATTTGAAACTTTTATTGCCCTTTACCTTCCCTCGTTCCCCTTTTTATTAAAATTTTAATTTCATTTGATCTTATATTAATTTCATGTGTATAGCATAGTGGTCACACATTTATATAATTTAAGAAGTGATCCCTCTGAACAGTCTAGTTCTCACCTAGCACTGTATATAGTTATTACCATATTATTGACTGTATTCCTTATGCTTTACATCCTCATGACTATTTTGTATCTGCCAATTTGTAATTCTTAATCTTTTCCCCCTTTCACCAACCTCTGACTCCCTTTTCATCTGGCAACAACTAATATGTTCTCTGTATCTGTGAGTTTGCTTCTATTTTGCTTGTTTGTTTATTTTGTTCTTTAGAGCCAACATGTAAACAAAATCACATTGTATTTATCTTACTCCGTCCGGCATACTTCACTCAGTGCCCTCCAACTCTATCCATGCTACTGTAGAGGGCAAAAACCCATCCCCTTCTATGGCTAAGCAATATTCTATTGTATGTATATATCACCTCCTCATTATCCATTCATCCACAGTTGAACACCCAGGATTTCTCCACATCCTGACCATTTTAAACAATGCTGCAAGGAACATATGGTTGCACATGTTCCCTAAAAAGAGCATTTGGGTTTCTTCAGCTAAATACTCAGAAGTGGGATTACTGGATTCTTCTTTGTCTCTTGTTACAGATTTTGTTTAAAGTCTCTTGTTACAGACTTTGTTTATATTTTACCTCAGTTTTTTTTTTGTTTGTTTTCTTTTTCATGAACTATCCCTTTTTATCCCTTTAATTTCAGTCTTTGTGTGTCTTTCAATCTGAAATAAATCTTTTGTAGGCAGCATGTGTTTTTTTATCCATTAAGCCACTCTGTCTTATGGTTGGAGCATTTAATTAATTTACATTGAAAATAATTGTTGGTAGATATGTAGTTGTTGCTATTTTATTACTCATATGTTTGATAACCTTTTTCTTCTTTCTTTTAAAAAAGTTCCTTTAAAATTTCTTAAAACACTGACTTGGTGGTTTTGAATTTCTTTAGCTTTTTCTTATCTGGGAAGTCCTTTATCTGACCTTCTATCCTTTTTTTTTTTTTTTTAAAGATTTATTTTTATTGTTTTTGACAGAGAGAGATACAGAGACAGAGACAGAGAGAAGGGGGAGGGCCCAGAACAGTTTCCATAGCTGCGCATCATTGGTTTTTCCACATAGTTTTTATTGCACAGGTGAGCGCGGGGCTGCACAAGGCAGGAAATGGGCCGGCATCTCACCCCAGTGAGAACTGAACTGGGGGCACTCCCCAGTTCAACATGTGGGTCCACTCGGGCTGGGGCCAGAATTTGATCCTTGGTCCCCAGTGCTGCAAAGTGAGCACTTAACCCACTGAGCCATCCCAGTTTCCCCTGACCTTTAATCTTAATTATACTTTTGCTGGATAGGGTAATCTTGGTTATAGGTCCTTACTTTTCATCACTTAGAATGTATTATGCCAATTTGTTCTGGCTTGCAAAGTTTCTATTGAGAAATCAGCTGACCGTCTTATGAGAGATCCCTTGTAGTAGCTAAGTGCTTATCTCTTGCTGCTTTTAAGATTCTGTCTATGTCTTTAACTTTTCACTTTTTAATATGATGTGTCTTGGTGTGGGCCTCTTTTTGTTCATCTTCTTTGGAACTCACTGTGCTTTCTAGTCTTGTATATCTACTTCCTTCACCAGGTAAAGGAAGTTTTCCATCATTATTTCATCATATAGGTTTTTGATTTCTTGCTTTCTCTCTTAGCCTTCTGGTACCGCTGTGACATGAATGTCAGCATGCTTGGTGGTGTTTCAGAAGCCCCTTAAGTTTTTCTGATTTGGGAGAGGGGATTTGTTCTTTCTGCATTTTTGTTTGTATTTTTTGCTACTGTATTTTCTAAATTACTGATTTGATCCCTTGCTTCATATAATCTACCATTGATTCCCTCTACTGTATTCTTTACTTCAGTTATAGTTTTTTAAATTTCTGATTTTATTTTGTTTTCTGTATACATTTGTATGTTTTCTATTTTTTTTATTTGTTTGTTTGTTTAAATTCTCACTGAGATCATTAAGCATCCATATAACAAGTGCTTTGAATTCTGGTTCTGGTAAATTGCTTGTCTCCATTTTGCTTAGTTCTTTTTCTGGAGCTTTGTTCTGTTTATTAATTGGAATTTGTTTCTTTTTTTCTTATTTTTTAACACCCTTCTGTGTTTGTTTTTATATATTAAATGGGGCTGCTATGACTCCTGGTCTGGGTAGAGTAATTTTACATAAGAGGTGTTCTATGGGACCCAGTGGTGCAGTTCTCCTAGTCACCAGGGTCAGGTGCTCTGGGTGTTTCCTTTGTGTGGGCTGTTTGTGCCCTTCTATTATAATTGAGCTTCATTTGCTGTTTGCACATCAATGGGTGGGATTAACTCCCTGGATGATTGGTTTTGAGGACCGGCTATGACTATAGTGGAAGAACAGTTGTGCAGTGCTTAATCAACTGAGCAGAATTCCCATTGTCAATGCACTGGTACCTGCCCAATCTGTCCTTTGAGTGTGTCATCCTTGGATGTGGCCAGGTGATACTCCAGCTGAGTGCAAAGCTGGCTACCAGGTATGCCAACCCTAGGGCTTCTGGGGAGCCCTCTGCAGGCCAAGTTTAAATGCAGTTTGTGCCCTGCCCAAGGCCTCCTGACATGAGCCACAAAATAATCCACAAATAACTACAACCCATGCTGGGCTTATAGGTGCCATGAAGGATCAAGCCAGAGAAACTGAGGCTGGCTACTGCTAGTGCTGGACTTAGGGCTACTCAGCAAGGTGTATGGAACACAATGAAGCCAGATGGTACTTATTTGGGTATTATGAATGAGAGGTTTTAAGAAAGTCTGTAGCATGATCCAAGATAGGCCATTTGTATGGAAAAGCCTCTGGAAGTGGCTTGGGTGGGCCTTCAAGTTGGGTGGGGCAAGGTCTCAGGGAATCAAGGTGAGAGAAAGGTGTTAACTAGGTAGATGGAAACTCATACGGAGGCCAGCTGCATCTGTTTACTGGGAAGGGGGAGGGCTCAACAAAAAACAATGGCTTCTGCCAGCCTCACCTCCTAGAGAAAGCTGCCTCTCCAGCTCTTGCCCTGAAGCCAGACAATTTAGTTTTATTCTATATGACCCTGATACTTTTAAGCTGCTGCCCCAGCACCAGAGCTCAGAGCAAGTGAGTCCGTCAATGAGCAAGTCCATGCACAGGCCATTTAAGAGGAATGCCCAGAGCTCCATCTTCCCTTTATCTCACTCAGCCATAGTCTCTGCCCTTTTTCACAGCTACAAGTTACAAGGACTTCTCTTTCAGGCATTGGAACCCTGGGCTGAGTAGTCTGGTGTGGGGCTGGGACCCTGGCTTCTCAGGGGAGACCTTTGCATCTGATATATCTTTCCAGATTTTTAATGGTCATACAAGGGTTTGGACCAGCCCATTTTATGTATGTGCCCCTCCTATAGTCTTTCAGTGGCTTCTTCTGTATGTCCTCAGTTATAGGATTTTGTTTCAGCTAGAATTCAAGTGATCCTCAATAATAGTTGTTCTGTAGTTTAGTTGTAATTTTGATGCCGTAGTGAGAGGAGTTAAGCACAGTATTTACCTACTCCCTATAATTCACTGATTTTTGGGGGTACCTTGGAAGCCAACAACTAAAGTGGAACATTTTCTATTATTGATTTTTTCTAATAACTACATGTTTATGATAACCTGTCTCAATAAAAACATTATTTAATTGTTATAAAATTTGATTAGAAAATAATAAGGCCTTGAAAAACTTTCAGCTTTAGAAAGCTGTTTTTAAGGAAAGCAAGATGAATTACAATATAGTGGGCATTATTAATTATATAAAGTGGAAAAATACCAATTTAGACATCAGTTATTCTTTAATCATATTTCATTTTTGGACAGTGCTAAGGAGGAAATTCATTTTTACATTTAACATTTTTTTGCTGATCTAATAAATTAATATAAAATAGTTTACCAGGAAAATATTAATTTTGTATATATGAGGATTAGTTAAGAATATGAGGGTCCAAAATCAAGCAGGCAATTGAGGCTTATATACCGTCTAGAGCTAAGGAGAAGTGGCTATGAGTCTGGTACTTCAAAGGGGAAAAAGAATTCTCATGGAAATAAAATACAAATGTTGGGTAAACTAATGTTTTCTATACCACCCAGAGATAAAAGGACATAGCTAAGACTTTAAACAAGCAGGCCAACAAATGCATTTTGCAAACTGCTTTAGTTTCAGAACAAGTTTCATAAAAGTTGTAATGTTCAAAATGTGTATATTCCTAGAAAAGTCATGCTCGTCCCTTCATTTGTTGTATAATAGCATTCCCTACACAGTTTTTCAGAGAACAAGGTTGCAGTGACTTTCCGAAGTGCTTGTTTGACAAGTGCACTCTAAAATCCTCTTCATTGCTATTGAAACCAGAGCAAAATATTTTGCAATTTCTTTCTTTGCTTTTTCAGCAGTTACAGAGCTCAGGAAAGCCTTCTTTGTCTTACAACAGTAACCCAACTAGGGGGTCTATGGCTGAAGTCTTAAAGTGTTAAATTACACCTACTTCAAGCTGTAGAACCAAAAAATAACTTCTTAAGAAATCAAGCAATGGGGAAGCCGGGATGGCTCAGTGGGTTAGGCGCTCGCTTTGCAGCGCCGGGGACCAGGGATCGAATCCCGGCCCCGGCCCGTGCGGAACCAGATGCTGTACTGGGAGCTCCCCCAGTTCAGTTCTCTCTCTGTCTCTGTCTCTGTATCTCTCTCTCTCTCTCTCTCTTCTCTGTCAAAATAAATAAATAAATAAAATATATATTTAAAAAAAATTAAATTAAATTAAATTAAAATCTTTAAAAAAAAAAGAAATCAAGCAAGAGCTAAAAAACAACTGAAAATATAAATGTAGCAGAATGATTTATGTGTGCAGGATTTTTAGAAAAAATTAGAAATTAAAATAAAATTGTATATATTAAGTGATAAATGTCTTCTCCAAAGCATCAAAAGCTCATATACCAAAATTACAATTGAACACTATCTGGATATATGAAATACAGCTAATCTGAAGAGGTAGTTCAGTTCCTCGCTATATTATGAAGTGCCACAGGGATATGTTATCTACAAAAACTAATAATTTTCTTTATCTTAGCTGTCTGAACAACTCTAATATGATAAACATTCTGCTTAATTGTTGACAATAATACTGTATTACTTAGTGGATATTACTACAATTCAGGTACCATGCTATAGAATCTTCTTTATTTCTTATTTATTTATTATATCATTGTAACATAGTGCTTTTACTATACTTTCACCTCATGGATAAGGAGCTGAGCTCTAGAGAAGTTCCAGTCTGTAGTTTTATTCCATAAATCAATATCTTAATAATAGATTTTAGGGCTAATAAAGAGGTCATACATTCAAAATCTTGCAGAGCACTAGCAAATATTAGTGAAGCGAAGTAAATTATTTGTAGAATTATCCAAAAGGGGAGAAATGTATAAACCTGGATGGCATCATTCTCACCCAAAGGGGGAAGTTAACTCAACTTTATCTTATTGTTGCTTTTGAAATAAATCCTTGGTTTCAAGGAAATTTAAAGACAAAACATAAATCTGTATCTTTGTACTGTCACTCAATTTAAATTTTTAATAGCTATTTAAAAATGACTGTAGATCAAATAAAACCTATTGGTTAGGTGATCCCACCATATAAGAGGAAACACAATAAATGATATTACACCATTTGAATCATTTTTAAATGATTCAACTGAAATGAAGTTATTTTTAATACTGTCACTATTTTAGAAGTAAAATGACCAAGCTAGGTCCTCTCTCCTGTATTGACAATTTCATAAGTCACCAGTCTTAATAGTGTCTGGTTGATATACTCTAACAGTCTTCTTAAGGAGTTCATGTTTCATTTTGAGTGTATGTTGGTCTTAATTGTATCCTGTTATCTCAAACAATGCTCTCTCTTTCTCTCTGCCTCTCTTTCTTTTTGTCTCATTGTTTCTCTATCATTCCCTTACCTCCCTACCCTCTCTAATAGCAAATTAAGAGTACATTTATTACAATAAGCCCTATTAAAACTAACATTAACTGGTTGTCAACCTAACAGATTCTGAAGATGTGAAAGACTTAATGGTTAGTTTACTGAATTTTTTGCTGCATTATTTTTTAGGGAAGTTTCATCATGAGTAGAGAACACCAATTAAGGAAGTAATCAGTTAAGAACTAATTTAAGAGTTAACACTTCTAACATCTGAGGAGAAAAGAATACTTCCATCTAAGCTCAAACCATATATTAAGCATTATAATCTTTATTGCAAAAAACTAAATGGGAAATAAATATTATGCAAACAATGAAAAACAGAAGAGAATGGTTCTCAAAATAAATGACAGCCTCAGTTGTCAAAGCTGAAGGTAATCAGTACAAAATTTTCTTATCAATATACCCTTTTGAAAAAAAAAATTTTTTTGCTACAGCTGAAAAAGATTCCAAAAACAATTTTGTGCTGTTTAAAAATAGTGTTTTATAAGACAGCTATTGCATAATGTTTATTTAGACCCCTTTTTTTGGCAAATATTTATTTAAAAAAATAGTATTTCCTCCAAAAGAAAACTTTTGATTCAATTATATTTCATTCATAAATATATTATTCAGACTTGAACAAACTTACTGCCTTAAAAAATGTTTTCTATTTACAAAGAGAACATAGCTACTGGTGAGGAAGTGTACCTTGAAGGAACAAAATTTACCTCCTTTTCAATCAGCCGCTGAACTTTCAGAGAGACTATGTGTGTGTAACAACTCAGCTCCCTTGAGCACACTTATATTCCAATTTAATAAGCTGATCTGTGAATGAAGCCAAGATTAAATTCTGTTACTGCCATGAGTGAGACAAGCCTATGTGATGGACCACACTGAGTGACAATCAAGAAGTAATACTGCTTAAAAGAAATTTTTTAATGTGCCTCTTATTGACAACAGATTAATTATGTTTGTTACCTCTAATGTTTAGTGTAAAAAAAAAAAAAAAAAAAGCCTTTTAAAAATTATTTTATTAGATTGCAACTCTATTGTTTGGATGACTTTCAGATTAACTCAAGTTACTTTAAAATTTTCAAGTCATGTAACTTACCGATTTGTGCTAGTTATAGTGTAAACCTTTAAGAAGATATTTAGAGTTGCGTTTTCTGTATGAGATGGATGAGGTTATGGTACCTCTCAAATGCCAGCCATTGCTGACATTTACTTCAGCAGAGATCATAAGAAGAAAAAAGAAAAAAAATAATAATAAATGTTAAAATATTTTTTAAATTTGGTTCTAATAAATATTGAGATAAGTTAAAATGCTAAAAAAAAAAAAGTAGCGTTGCCTTTAGTTTATTTTCACATAAGCTACGAATGAAAGTGTCCTAAGATTAACAATAATGAATCACAATATATTTGACAGTCAAAATTTATACTGATAATTAAGAAGAAAAATACTTTACTTTGGGTATAACTACTAGTTCATAGAAAAGTGTTTTAATGTCATCATGGTTTTTAAGTAATTCTTAAGACGAGCTAAACTGGGTATCTGTAACCATTTAAATGATGCAGTATACAAAATATTGATTTTATGTCAATTTGGTCAAATTCATGTATGACCTATCAATATAAACATATTCTTGGATAAACTGTTTTGTATCATAGTTATACAATTCCTTCCATTTTCCTGAGCTATTGAGATGAGAGTTGGCAAGCCATTCTTTCTCAACAACCAGGTACTGGCCACATATAATTCCTTCTGTTTGGCCATGTTTGTAACTGTTGTGGGCAATAGATAGAAGCTGAAAATATTATGATTTCAGAGCTCACCCCATTGCTATTATGGTAGCAAGAGAGATCTGAGGACAGTTATATTTTTAGCTGAGATAATACTGTTTTCTCTGTTCCTCAGTGATTGCAGTGATTGTGAAATTGAGGGCTGATTTCCAGTAAACCATTCAGTATCAGGCTCAAGAGTCTAATATAAGTTTATTTTAGAAATGTATATTCTCTCTTGCTCAATGGACATGTTCATAGTTATATAAGAATTAATGGGCTAACTACTAAATATATATATATATATATATATACATATACATATATATATATACATATACATATATATATATACATATATACACACACTACATTGACTAATTTATATGAGTCTACTATCTCTAAGGTAGCCGATGTAGAAGAAGAATACAGAAATATTTGGGAGTAAAAATGCTTGGATCTTGATTCAACCATGCACTGAGTCATTGTGAACCTTGGCATTTCATTTAACCTCTTTGAAATTTAGTCTTCTAAATATCCTCTAAAGAGTGGATTAGATTATTACATACATTCTTTCCTTATAAATTTTATGATACTGTATGACAAAATATTAAAGAGTTTTCATAGCTTTGTGATTTTTAATTTATCTTTGCCTATAGCTATTGTGTATGCCATCTCATATAATTCAGTGAGATGCATTTAAATCATAACTAGTGAATCTTTTGGACTGGTGAAACTGTTTTTATGTGTTCTATCACTTTTACCATGAGAACACATCAGTCTTATTGTAGAGATGCTAAGGCAAAGAATTATTCTCATACATCATTGATGTCGGGATCCCACTATGAGGATCACAACACCTTGGGGGAGTTTGGGATACATTAAACAAACTCAGTCTGGTTTAGACAATGAAGAGCATTTCTTTAATGCAGTGAGCTCACAGATTGTTAATAATTAGCATACTATTGCTTCCTAGCAACTTCTAAAATGAAGATCCTGAAAAAAGTTTATATAAGAAAAAAAGCCTTTCTCCATGTTGCTATTCACGTATTCATGAATTCGTACGTTTGAATTTCATTCATTCATTCAAATACATAATACATTCATCACCCAAGTGGGATATAAATATAAATCAGTTCTATTATTTTTTAATCATTGCATTCAAATGTGATCTGTCAAATATGCCTTTTCTTTCTCTTATTGACATCTTAGGAATATCATGCTCTTTTCAGTTATCTTGCATTATTAAAAGTCTAGCCCTATCTAAAACTACAATTTCATATTATATTTAAACCTCTTTTTCCTCTGCCGGAATATCCCAGGTATGTGGCTCTAGGGAGCAGAAATCAAGATGGGCATAGTTTGTGAATTTATTTCCTCTCCTACATCAGTACTTTACAAAAAAGTAATAGTTTTGTTCTGGGATCTTCCCTCCCAGGCTGTGGGCAGGGTAGTGGGAATAGGTGAGAGGAAAAGGAAATCAGGAATATGATATTACAAACTTAATTATTTGGGGCATAGTGTCTGCCCTAGTCCTGCTTGCTCGTGATCTAGCTGCATCATCTGCTCATTGTCTTGGACAATGTGGTGGTCATTGAAGAGCTGGCTTTTGAATTTTGCTGTGGTCCTCTAATTCAGTGAGGGCTCCTTTAGTGAGGAACAACAACATTGCTTGGTTTCCTGAGGGCACAACACTCACTGCCTTGCCTGTCTACTTCTCTTACTTCTAAGCTTCTTCATAAAGAATTACAGGAACTAATGAAATCTTCATGTGCTCTCGACAAAATCCTTCAAAAAGAACTATAGGTGATGGTGGTAGTGGTGGGGGTTCTTCATAGTGTTTTTCTCAGGCACACTGTATACCATGGCAGCCTCAGTAAGCCTCTTGTGTTTGCATATACTCTCAAACTCCAGGGGATACCAATTCATGCTCTCTAAGAATTTCCTCACCACTTTCTACTCTACTCTGCATCAGCCCGCCCCACAGTAGACTTACAGGTTTCCAGTTTGACGAGCATTTAGACAAGGAATAAAAGGCCATGCTACCCTTCTAAGTACTTCTGATTTTACAAGTGATCCTCTTTTTACTTCTCTCTCACACTTGTCTTGGGGAGCAGAATAATACACATCCTTATTCTACCCATGCGGTTGAAGAGAGTAACTTCTAAGCAGTAACATAGTGATTTCAGTAATTTGTCCAGGTACCTTCTCGCCCCTTTCTAGCCTTCTTGTCTAGAATGGGAAAAGGGGGAGTGTTCAATGGGAACAGTTTCTTCAGACACATCTTATGATGCCTTCCATTAGGTGTCTGCTCTAATGTTTCTTGTTTTCTTTAGAATATTTATTATCACATTACACATCAAATTTTGAGTTCAAGGAATAGCTTCATTCACTGTCCTCTTTGTGAGGTTATTGAGCACTCTTTGTCCTAGGCACTATGCCTGCCATTGCAATTTTTGCTCTTAACTCAACAAAGTTGCTTCTACAAAGTTTCTTTCCATTCTGCCTTGTGAGCATTTAGAGTTTGGTAACGTTTGGTTTTACATCTTGGCATTTTGCTCCCTTCTGGGAAATTAGTATTAAGAGATATACAATCCAGGGCAAAGAGTTATGCAATTGGCTCCAGAATGGATGCTCCCATGCCAAGAAACAAAGGAAAAATAGTGACGATTATTTAAACAAAGCCTTACAAGTGAGAGTCAGTGTATTTTATTGGTAAAATAGAATAATGTGACCCATTTAGGGTACAGAGTGTGGCAATTAATTAAATAATCCAATATTCTAATTTCAAAAGGGAATTAACTAAAATTATTGAAAGTTTCAGAAAATATAGATAAGAATCACCCTCCATCTAAACTAACATACATTTTTTCATTTCACTTTTGCACATAGCTTACAATCTCCCAGTTCTAAATTAATCACTTCTGAAGTAATATATCAACAAAACAAGAAATAATTATGCATACTTCTTCAAAATCTAGAAAACTTTTTCTAGCATCTGGTATATTGATCTCAAATAATAGCAGTTTTTTAAAACCTGGTATATTCAAAGAAGGTTCTGAGCTCAAAATTTAGGGTTCAGATAAATATGAGTTTATAGTCCTGTTTCATTTACAACTAATGTAATTTGAGGCAAGTTAACTGATTTTGCAAAATCTCAACTTATAAAATAGTGGCTACTGATACTCATATTTTAAAGTTTGGTTTTTGTTTGTTTTGTTTTTTTAGAAGATCAAATGCTTACATAGATATATGCCCACCCTCTAAACCCAGCATTTGTCCTGTTCAAATATTCAGAAAGGAGTACTTCCTATTATTAACACAATAATATGATGTTTGGTGCTTAAACGCAACCACTAATCTTTTTGTATTTTGAAGAGTTTCTTTTTTTTATTTATTTTTTATTTTTTTTTGACAGAGAGATACAGAGACAGAGACAGAGAGAAGGGGGAGGACCCAGAACAATCTTCATAGTTGCACATCATTGGTTTTGCCACATAGTTTCATTACTCAGGTGGGAGTAGGGCTGCACAGGGCAGGAACTGGGTCACGGTCTTCACACCGGTGAGAACTGAACTGGGGGTACTCCCCAGTTCAGCGTATGGGTCCACACGGGCCGGGGCCGGGATTCGATGCTTGGTTCCTGGGACTGCAAAGTGAGCACTTAACCCACTGAGCCATCCCGGCTTCCCTCCGTCTTGTATTTTGATTCTGTGAACCACTTCTCAAAATTTTCTTTCACCTACTCCAGGCATGTCCAACCTGTGGCCCAGGACAACTTTGAAAAAGACCCAGCACAAATTCTTAAAATGTCTTGAGACTTTTGTGCAACATTTTTTTTTTTTAGCTTATCAGCTACTGTTCATGTTAGTGTATTTTATGTGTGCCCAAGAAAATTCTTCTGATGTGGCTCAATGAAGCCAAAAGTTTGGATGGACACTGTTATCTATACCTCTAGTATGCTTATATTTTTAGAAATTCTGAGTTTTAGACTTCTAATGACATTAGAAGTATGGGATTGTTTATATTTAGCTCACTACTCTCTGTTACTACACATTGGGATAGTTTTAAGGGTTCTAACTGGTTGTAAAATTCTATTTTTGTTTATTGTTGAAATTTCACTAGCAGCAGCTTAGGTAACTTTAGCAGAAGTGCTATAGGTAACTAGCAGAAGTGCTATGTGAATGTGCATGTGTACATATAATGTACCATGTGCACACATATGTACATATGCAAATCTATGTGTTTACATACACTCATATGCAGGTTTTCTGCAGAAAGCAATGTATGCTATTTCCATTCCTTTTATAAGAGCCAGAAGATAACAGACATTAATTTTCTATGTGAATTTAGAATTGAACTGTTAGAAGAAGTCTTCTCTCTTCCAGGCTGTATCTACATTAAACATTTTTCTCCAGTGTAATTAAAATGCTAATTATCACTTTTTAGTAAATAATTAAAGAAGACTTTACTAGAAAGAAATGAATGTGCTAAAGTAAATTTCTTGATCTACTCTTGGCTTACCTACATTTTGAAGAGTTGCTTCTCTAAAGTAAACAAGAATATATTAAGAATGTTTTTAGTCAAAGAATAAATTATAAAATTCACTAAGAGCCCACTATGGGTGAGACACTGTGTTAAGTACTGTAGTTGGGTAAGTCTTTTGATGCTAAAAATTTTTAAGTGAGTGTTAGAATATGAAAATTTTAGTGTTTTTGGAAAGATTACTGATTTCATGTTTCCCTGATTTTATTTGTTTTTACCAAGAATCAAATAATTCTTTAATTTTTAAATAGTCACTAAGCATTTAGGAACTGAACAGCTAAATCAGGTTTTAATGAGATATTTTAATGATTTTTTGAAGTATCAATTAGTAGCCTTTTAAATTTGTAAATAAGAATATTATATTAAAATGCTAGTTTTTGGGGTTTTTTTCTTAGTTACTATGGAGAGCTTAGATCTGAGGTCTTCATGTTAGCTGACATGTCTTTTCATTATGGAATTGGAGTTAATAATGTGAAGAAAAATATTTGAAAAGTCTGAGGATGTTATACGTCTTAAATTACTCTAGAACATATTTAATGTTTCTGTTGTCATGTGTTATTTTTAATAATGCCTGACATAAAAATTGAATAGTACCACTTGACTTTGTACAATAATTATCTAAGTAGACATTCGTATTAGGTGATTTCAGAGAAGCAGTTTATCATTTACAAGGCTAAATTCAGGTTATAATTGAATATTTTGTAGATATTGAAATAACAACAAATAATAAGTTACTAGTTTGAATCTATGCATGTTATTTTATTTTCCTGTCATACCAAAGCATTTTTATAATCAGTTTTAAAGATATCAAGTACTATGAAAGAGAAATCTAAACAGTAGGAACATATTATAGTTTCTGATCTCCTGCTACATTTTAATATCAATTTATAATTCTCAAAACTCTTTCATGTTTATCTCTTTTGATCTTCAAGAAAATCATATGAAGTGTTAAACATGTTTTTATTATGAACATTTCACTCATGGTGAAAGGAAGGCTCAAAGAAGTATTCTCTAGTCAAGAAAAAGAAATAATTATCATAATTATTCTCCATGGATTTTCAACTTTAAATGTATAGGAGAAGGTAACTATCATTCATTGAAAATTTATTATTTTTCAAATATAGTTCTAGGCTCATTGATAATCAGAATATTTCATAGAATAGATTTCACCTTTTTAATTTTACAAATTAAAAAACGTTTGAGAGCTGCAATATGTTGTTCTCATATGAACCAACCTATTTATAATCAGACAACATTTAAAATATCCATTTTATCTTCAATATTTCTCTGAAAGAAATATTATTTGGCGGGGAAGCCAGGATGGCTCAGTGGGTTAAGCACTCACTTTGCAGACCCAGGGACCGAGGATCGAATACTGGCCCCAGCCCGGGGAACCCATATGCTGAACTGGGGAGTCCCCCCATTTCAGTTCTCACCAGGGTGAGACCCCAGCCTAGTTCCTGCCCTGTGCAGCTCTGCGCCCACCTATGGAATGAAACTATGTGGAAAAACCAATGATGTGCAACTATGGAGACTCTTCTGGGCCTTCCCCCTTCTCTCTGTCTCTGTATCTCTCTCTCTATCTCTCTCTCTCTGTCAAAAACAATAAAAATAAATCTTAAAAAAATAAAGAAATATTATTTGGCAATGCAGTCTATTATGTAATGGAAAAAAAATAAACTTGTTTAAGTTTTAATAGTTTTGAAATTATATTATAAAAATTTAAAGTGCTTCTACTATTTTATATTTAGTTTGTAGAAATAGGGCAAGATGAATGCCACATTGTTAAATAAAATTTCTTGAAGTAACTGTACGCCACCTGCCAATTTAGTTAAATTTAATTGGTGCTTTTTTCTCCTTTTTTCTCCTATTTCTCATTGTCCTTCCCCCCTTCTGCTTTTTCTTCTCCATTTTGAAGCAACATCAGTTGATAGATATTTGGTTTTTAGAAGCTTTGATAATTGGGAAAGAAAAATAGCAAGTGTGTTAGAGAAACCAGTACATTTTTAGCATTTAAGAATTATTTTCTAAATGCATGAAATGTTTTGTTTGTTTTAAAAATATTTTGAACTTAAAACTGCCATTTTCTGCTTTATTGATAAAATTAATTGTTGAAAAATTAAGAATTTTATAAAAGCACAGAGACATTATTCTGATTACAGATAAGTCACTATAGGCAGATTCTCCATTTCCATTTTTCTAAAGATTTGTTTTCTTGTTTTTGACAGAGAGAGATAGAGACAGAGAGAGACAGAGAGAAGGGCCCAGAGCAGTCTCCATAGTTGTAGGGAACCATGCCAGGGGCCTCCTGCATGGGAGGCGGGGGAAGGAGCCATGCCAGGGGCCTCCCCCATGGGAGGCATGCCCCTACAAGCTGGGGGCCAAACCAAGGCCTCCTACATGGAAGTTCACCCTGGCGGGAACCAAATTGGTTCATCTCCCCATGGGAAGCACACCACAGTTCAGTATATGGGTACTCACAGTCTGTGGTCAGTACCAGGACTCAATCTTTGGGCTCTGGGGCTGCAAGACAAGCATTCAATCAGCTGAGCCATCTGAGTGTCCTCAGATTTCCCATTTCCTTTTGAGAGATTATCTTTAAACAGAGTTATTGGTTAATTTTATACTCATATAATATCATTAGAAGGTTAAGAAAAGTGTTTTATATAAAAAACTGATAACTTTTAATTATCTTACAAATATTGATTGAGAGAGCTCACTGTTTGTCAGTTGCTGTGCTAGAAAAATGATGGATTTTAATCGTGTTTCAAATAACTTACGCTCAGCAATTGATGAGTGAAAAATGGCTTGCCCTCTCAGGAAAATATATTTAAGGGGACCTTCTGCTGGACCCTATTCAGTGAAGGGCCAACTTTATTTTCTTATTTTTAGTGACATGTCATTTACTAACCTCTCTTTAAAAGACCTCAGAAGTACTGGTATATATTTCTTTCCACAAGCCTTATTTTACAAGACAAAGTATATACTAGAGTGACTTACCTTAGAATGAACATCAACATTGACCTAGTGGCCTTAAAGTATATTATTTGAGACAAATATAACATTTTTGCATTTAATGTGTTACATGATTATATAGCTAATCTTACTCCTGAGTAATCTTACTCCTAATCTTACTCCTCTTAAATTTGCTTGTTTCATAAATAAATCTCCCTAAATAATATCACCTTACCACTTCCCTGGCCTGTATATAAACATCCAAACTTCTCCTAAGAGAGTCATAAATATTGAGAACAAACTAACAGGATTAGAGTGAAATTTATATTCTGAAAGCAAACCTGGGGAAAAGAAGAAAGAACTACAGCTAAGGAAAACATAGTCTCAGATCAAATTATTGCAGAACATTATTGAGGACTTACTTTCAATAAAAGAGAAATTTGGGAGAGGGGGCATGTAGCATACTGTTTTTTGTTTGTTTGTTTGTTTTTTAAAGATTTATTTTTATTGGTTTTTGACAGACAGAGAGAGACAAAGAGAGAGAGACAGAGAGAAGGGGGAGGGCCCAGAGCAGTCTCCATAGTTGACAGCATTAGTTTTCTATATAGTTTCACTCCACAGGTGGGTACAGGGCTGCGCAGGGCAGGAACTGGGCTGGTGGCTCCCACATAGGCCCTGGCAAGAACTGAACTGGGGGCACACCCCAGTTCAGCATGTGGGTCCGCATGGGCCGGGGCTGGGATTCGATCCCTGGTCTCCGGGGCTGCAAAGTGAGCGCTTAACCTGCTGAGCCATCCCAGCTTCCCCAGCATACTGTTTTGTATGTGTATTTGCTCTAGAAACTATTTACTGGTTGGAATGCCATCATTCTCATAAGAAGTGTAACAATTACCATTTGAACCCAATTTGATTAAGTGTATTTGATATGGGCAGTTAAAATGGAAAGGCTTTGTTTACTCTTAAAGTCCAAGTTTATTTACATTTTTATTCTTAAAAGTCCACATTTAAATTAACCCCTCTGCTTTAAATGGCATAGAAAATACTCAGCATATAAATTTCTAGCAGTTACTGACAAAGTAAATCATGAAGAAATGAGAAAACAGCAAGAAAATTGTTTGAGGAATGTATGATAGCAAGATAGATTTGCTGTATATCTCTTCTTAACCAAAGGGTCCTCCTCACTCGGAAATAGCATCCTCATGAATTTACAGGTCTTTGTAATGCACAATACAAAAAGAACATGAGACTGGGGAGTAAAAGGTAACACCTACCTAGCCAGCAACACCTGCTGAAACACTAGATCAGAGGGCAGCTGGATGGCAAAGACAAATCACATTCACATTGAGAATAGATGCTCTTTTTGCTACTTGAAAGTCTGTCAAAGACACTTCTTAACTGTACCACAACATAATTTGGATATAAAGAAAATGTGGTTTAGGCTAAGGATTGAAATAGAGTAAAACTAATTCTGATCAAGAGGAGAAAAGAGTAAGCTAAAAATAAAGACTCTAATGAAAGTACACTGCAGAGAGATCAGGATCTCATTAGAAAAAAATGTTTTTAGTTGTAGAAGAACTTAGTCTATGTTATGTATTTTATCATTTTCAAATGTGACAATACCTTAATTGTAAAATCCATTGCAATTAGCCCCACATGCAAAAGTTTGTTTTTGGTAAATAGCATTATTTCTCTAGTGAGCACATATATGCCCTTACTTTTGGGATTAATATTTTTTTTTTTAATATTTTTATTCATTTATTTTTTGACAGAAACAGAGAGAGATACAGAGACAGAGACAGAGACAGAGAGAGAACTGAACTGGGGGAGCTCCCAGTTCAGCATATGGTTCCGCACGGGCCTGGGCCGGGACTCGATCCCTGGTCCCCTGCGCTGCAAAGTGAGCGCTCAACCCACCGAGCCATCCCAGCTTCCCCGGGATTAATATTTTAACATACTTTGACTCATATAGATTATATCTCACAATATGCTCAAAGCTTTTCCTTCAAAAGCTTGCCTTCTTTCCTTATAGTGGTTGTCAGTGGTTCTTTATTATAGCTATTTCATAATTGTCTACAACTACATTGAGTCACTTGAAGTCAAGCTTACCTCTGCCCTTAGACTGTGCCTCTAGCCTTTTCAATTTAAACTTGTTGCTTGAGTTTCTAGACAACAGCCATATAAGCTGATATGCTGGCCATATTTTATTGAATATTTTACTCAGCATAGCCCAGAACTACAGAGTGATGGATATGATGGGTAATCTAGCAGTTCCACACATTAGTGAAGAATAATCTTTAGCCCAAAAAGGTCAGTTGGAAAGGACTAATGGTTTTAGTTACTTATTTTATTGTTTATGAACACAGGTGAGCAACTCATATATAGGGTCTTAGCTCTGGTCTGTCTGTGTAGCTTTAACTGGATCACTTAACTTCATTTGTGTCCTACTTCATCTCAAAAGTCTGAAAGCCAATGAGAATGCAATTGGACTCTAAGATCCCTTTAAACATTAAAAGTGGGTTATTTAAAACTTTTTGTTCCATAAAAATTTTATATTTAGTATCATAGTTATAAAGTTTGAATAAAATAATTTTATTTTCAATTAATTTTAAGGCTAAAAATTGGTAAACATATTTTTCATTTTTAATACCATATAATATTTTAGATTCTTATAGTAAACATAATAACAATTTAGATCTTGTTAGTACAAGTATATCTTAGTACTTACTAGGCTCTCAATCTGTCATACAGGTGCCAGAATGTGTTTAAATAATTTTAGATGTTTATAATGAATATTAGGGCCCTCTCTTTGTGTTTTTCCCCCCTTTATATGTGTTACGTTCAATTCTCGCTATCTATGATTAGCTCTAAAAAAATAATATCACAATGAAACATTTCAAGTACTACTAATAATAAATTTATGTTTTCAGTTGCAAATATATCTATTTTACCTATACTCTCAACTACAGTTTCCGAAACTCTCTCTTTGTCCTATTCTCTTTGCAAGACAAGAAACTTGATTAATTCTAGCTCTGCACATCTCTACCCTTGCATTCAGGCAGATAATTATAGACAGAAGAAGCAAACAGAAAAACAGCAAAAATAAACACAAATAATATGTTCCATATTTTATTTTTAAATTCCTAAACACTGTTTCCTGAGCAAGCAATATTATAGCCCAGGAATTCCACTATATATTTTCTTCTGTCACTCCTACACTATATTCTTTTACCCTGTTACTTACTTTTGTAATTTTTCACCTTCTTGACACTTTTTATTTTCTTCTAATGACTTTTCCTCTAATTTCAGTGAGAACATAGCAGAAGAGAACTTCCATATGCAACTACCTCTCAACTACCTCTATTTTTCCTAAAGTATTCTGTATTTCTTCCTATTAATTTTACTGCACTCTCTATGCACCTATCTAAAGCCAGTTTCTTTTATTCTCCACTAATTTCCTTCAACCCTTAGCTACTTGAAGACATCAGTCTCTCCCTTTAGGAAAAAAAAAAATATTTGGCAGACAGAGAGAGACAGACAGAGAGAGATAGAGAGAAGGGGGGCCCAGAACAGTCTTCATAGTTGTGTGTCATTAGTTTTCGACATAGTTTTGTTCCACACTGGTGAGTGGAGGGTCAAAGAGGGCAGGAACTAGGCCAGGGGCATCCCCCATGGGAGGTATGCTTCTGTGAGCTGGGGGACAAACCAGGGGTCTTCCACATGGGAAGTCCATCCTGGAGAAAACTGAACTGGGGGCCTCCCACATGGGAAGCACACCCCAGTGTAGCATATGGGTTCACGTGGGGTGGAGCTGGGACTCGATCCTTGGATTCGGAGGGCTGCAAGATGAGTGTGTAACCCACTGAGCCCAGCTAACCCTAGTCTCTCTTTTTAATTGCATTGTATTTCTTTCTTTACTTTTTTCATAGGGTAGTAGCATGCCATAATTTTCCCTAAGGTATTCCAATAATAACAATAATAATAATAATAATAATAATAATAATAATAATAATAAATCTTGACTTCAGTTACTCTTTTCTCTTTTACTTCACAAAAAAACTCATCACGGGAGTTATTTCTACTCAATGCCAATTTCTCTAATTCAGTTCTCTTTTAATTCAATCATGAGTTTTCTCTTGCTTCTTCACTAAAACCCTTCTCATCAAGTTTGACAATTAGCTAAATATGTCCAAATTCAATAAATTTTGTTTCACATCATACCTGAACTCTCATCATCTGTCCCAAATGACCACTGCTTTTCCTACCTGAAACATTTTCTTTATTTGACTTCAGGAGCCCCAGTGGCTTCTGGTTCTGCTTCCACCTCACTTGCTACAACTTGACAGCCTCCCATGTGTTTTTGCCTAACATAGCTGAACTGCAAACCTTAGAGCATTACAGACTCATTCATCATTTACTCTTTTCAGTCTATACTCATTCTTTAGGTGAACCCACATATTCTTTTTTGTTGTTGTTGTTAAATTTATTGGAGTGATATTGATTGATATCCAAACCCATATATTCTTGAGGCTTTAAATAACATTTATATACAAAAAATTCTCAAATTGTATCTGATACCTAGACCTCTTACTTGAACTTTAGATGTATATATATTCAACTATCAAGACAACATTTCCTCTTTGCTATCTTATAGGCATTAACAAACTCACTCCAAATTTGAACTCCTCTGATCAAATATAATACTCAATTTGTCATACTATTGGGATCAAAATTCTTGATTCCTCTCCTTCACACCCTATATCCAATAAATCAGAAAATTATTTCAACTATAATTTCAAAATATTAAAGATTAAACTGCTTACCACCACTACCAGTGACACTATGGTTGAAGTCATCATCATTATTATTATTATTTTTGCCCACATTATTATAAAAACTTATCTAGCATCCTAGCCCTATTCTTATCCTATCATTCTCATCAGGGTGGTTATCTTTAAACATAAGTATGTCACTTATGTATAATCTGTCTCTTCTCTGTTCAAAGGCTTCCAATGGCTTTCTACTTCTTTCAGAGTAAAAGCCAAAGTTATTTAAACCATGTACAGATTTCTATATCATCTGGATCTGATCATTCTTCTTCTCTGTGCTTATCTCATATTCTTTTATTGCACCTTGGTGACATAGGACACACAGACAAATCGCGATACTTGGTTTGAAAAAAAGAGAAAAGAAAGAAAGAAAAATAAAAGAACCTTTGACTAAATCTCACTTATTGAGCAACTCTAACCTGTCTGCTATCCTTCAAACACAATTGGCTTACCTAATTTTTCCTTAAAAATTAAGGTTATCAAAAGCTAAAAATACAATTGATGGAACTAGATACTTAATCTTTTATTTTTTTTTACTTTTTTTATTCAGTATTTGTAAGTAAATCCCTTTTTTTTAATAACATAAGTAAAGTGGTTCATATGTCTAATATGTATCATGATAGACTGAATAATTCACTCTAACTTCCCACAATCCACTACAAGGAACAAATTCAACCTGAATCAACTTTTTAAAGAAGTTATTGGGAGACAGCTTCAAAACACTAATTCTTTAGTAAAGTATGAACTTCATTAGGGTAGATTAAATTATCTCTTATGGGGGTGCAGATTACATTTCCTTTAATGAATTATAATGTAGCATAAAACAGAAGTTAGATTTGAATCTAACTTTGTGTCAGAATCCATCACATTATAAAATCCATATAAATAAATGTATAATATTGAAACCATTGAATAAAGACTTTTGATATTTTTATAGTGAATATTTTTTTAAATCTAGTATTTGTCACAATTCTAGCTAGTTGCTAATAGAAAATAATGCAATTTAGAGCAAGAAAATGTTCACTGCCTATACATTTTATAATTAATTCAAATTCATATCATAAAACTTTTAATTTGTTTATGTACTAAATTTCTCAACACAAAGAAGGGATGAAATTTCTGATTTTTTTTTTTGTGTGTGACAAGTTTGTCTTATAGTCAGAATTTATAGTTATTTTAGCTCAATGTAGCAATCTTCTATTTTTTTCACTAATTTTCTGTCAATACTTAGCTGATGGATTATTCTTCCCAGTAAGCTAATTTCATATAAGCTAAATATTTTCATATTTAATAAATTTTGCTGTACATCCTACCTAATCTCTCATCAACATCTTATCACAATTGAGTGCTTCTTTTTCTACTTGAAACATTTTCTTCACTTTACTTCCACTGACTTCTGGTTCTGCTTCTACCTCACTTGCTACACCTTCATAGCTTCCTGTGTGTTCTGTCCTGATATACCTGAACTGCAAGTGAATTGCCACTAACCTCTGCTGGGCTCATGGACAAAATTTCTAATCAATTATGTCCTGCTGATCTGGTAGAAGGGCTCCCTAGCCTTCTTAACATAGAATTCTAGTACTGTGAAGGACATAACTAGTAGATTTGACTTGGCACTTAAGTTGTATCCTTGTCCTGAATTATTCCTTAGGATATAAGAATTTAACCTCTTTTTACTGTCATATTACTGCAGACAGAATGGGGATTGTATGCATGTCGCTTTGCTATTATCACTTCAGTAAACAATGGCACAACTTTCACCTGCCAGCACCTGTGATTTGCCTATGGCCTTTCTCTCACAGTTGCAACTCTTTTGCTGCTCTGTGGTAGGCCAGACATGGCGCATAATTAACGTTAAGAGTTCTCCTCAACTGTGGTGTATGGGAGGTACTATATAAATATCCCAGTTCTCTTGCCCTTTTACTGAGATAAATCTGAGGTGTACTTTTTACCCCAGTCACTAAACTTTCTCCAGTGGGATTAGATTCCAGTCACCCACAATGGGAGCTGGTTTTATATAGCACACACTTCAGTGATTTCATTCCTTTTCTAGTTTAATTTCTCCATGTTTTTAAATCCTCGTGTTTTCCTTCAACTCCTAATTTACACTCTAATATTTATGTCAGGCAGGGTTTGCTTCTGGAGAAACCCAAAATTAAATACACGTACCATTATTATGTTGAAAAGATGCTAACCCTGTATATAACTCAGAATACCGGACAATTATAATACTTGGAGAAAGGGAAGCCTATATATTTTCTGTCAAATATAATCTCATACTTTCATTTTTGTGATTTGCAATAATTTACCTGAATAGCTCTGTATTACTTTTCTTCAAACACTATACAAAATAGCATATTAGGTTTTTAATGTTAACTGTTTAATTATTCTCAGACAGTGAAGTACTGTATTTTCCGGCATATAAGATGACTTTTGAAATGAAAAAAGTCAACCGAAAATCGGGGATCGTCTTATACGCCGAGTATATCCCGAAAAATTTCTTGATATGCCGCTAAACAAAATTTCCAACTCGATCCCGCACCAATCACTGCAAGGATGCTCGGACCGCCTCTCTAACTCAGCCAATCCGAGCAGGCTTTTATGCATGCAAATTATACATGTTCTGTACCCGAAGCTACACTGTGTTCTAGTAAAAATCCTGCTCAGATTGGCCAGAGTCAGAGAGGCGGTCTATTAGAACCTTTGAACCTTTGCTTGTTGTGATTGGCTCACCGTGGTACATACCGTATTTTCCGGCATATAAGACGACTTTTGAAATGAAAAAAAGTCAACCAAAAATCGGGGGTCGTCTTATACGCCCGGTCGTCTTATATGCTGGAAAATACGGTAGATATGAAAAAAATATATTTGCTAAGTATTGGGGTTCAAGTATTTAGAATTTGTTTTAACAATTACATTAATTTTAGCCAGGTAGAAAGGGAATGGAATTTGGTAGTGAAATGAAGAGGATTCACACAGAGAAAAACATTCAGAAGGATTCAGATCATAGAAAACAATGCTATGCATTTAGCCTGCAGAAGTAACAGCTCACTGTGTCTGAAGGATTTCTATGAATATTTTTGCTGCTATTAGTCTTGCATTCAAAATGTAATAATTTTCAGACTAAACATGAAGCATAACATTCTACGGATATCCAGATGTTGAGAGATTATTGCCAGGTAGTCACTTAAAGTGCTAGATAGTCTTTTATGTTACTTCCTTTTCTCTGAGAATGTCTATAAACATCATGAGGAAGCTCTACGAGACTGATGAAGATATAACTTGTGTGCCTTTTTGTTTGCTTTTATTTTTTTAAGGTCTAGACAAAGTCCTTTTTTGTTGTCTCAGAGGGCTTTGCATCAAGCTGGCTATGGTCCTTAGGTGTTCTAGCACAAGTTGCAAAACAAAGCACTATATCTCAAGCCATTTTGACATAGATTTCAAAGAACCAATGAGTTTATTTTTTTTATTTAGAGCAGGGGTCCCCAACCCCTGGGCGATGGACCACTACAGGTCTGTGGAATTTTAGAAACTGGGTGGCACAGCAGGAGGTAAGTGCCTGGCAAATGAGTGAAGCTTCATCTATAGTTACAGCCCCTCCCCATTGCTCATATTACTGCCTGAGCTCCGCCTCCTATCAGATCAGCGATGGTATTAGATCCTCATAGGAGTGCGAACCTCACCGTGAACCGTGCATGAGAGGGATCTAGGGATCACAAGAGGATCTAGATGGGACAATCTAGTTGAAGGAAAACAGGCTCAGGGCTCCCATTGGTTATGCATCATGGTGAGATGTATACTTATTTCATTATTACAATGTAATAATAATAGAAATAAAGTACACAATAAATGTTATGTGCTTGAATCATCCCAAAACCGTCCCCTACCTTCCACCCACCCAGACACACAACCCTGGTCTTGGAAAAATTGCCTTCCATGAAACCAGTCCCTGGTACCTAAAAAGGTTGAGTACCACTGATTTAGAACATTCTAGTTTTGCATCCTCTTTCTAATAGTAACTGAAACAAGGGTAGAAAACATGTCTTCTATTTACCTTTCAGTTTCCAACACCTATCATAGTGCCTCCAAGAGTAGGCACTCCATAAATGCTGCCAGCTGACAAAGGCAAAATGGTAGTCATCCTGTGGCTTTTGACTTTCTGAAAAACATTCAAGTCCCTCTTATTCCACATGATAAAAGTTACCTGTGGCCACTAATGGATGAAAGGCTATTAGCATCTACATTTCAGCTGGGTTTCTCTAGTAATCTCCAAGTCTCAAGCCTTCTATTTCAAGCAGAACTTATTTAGAAATTGGCTTAAAAACAATATATTTTTCTTAAATTTTAATTTTTCCCTATAGGACTTAGAATGCTCCAAATAACTTTGTACAACAAATAAATAGATACATTTTAATACTTTCGACTGGATTATATAAGAATATATATTTGCATGCACCTAATAAAATTCTAGCAGTCTACCTAAAGCCATATCTCCCTCTATGTAGATGAAACATGTGATAAGACACTGCCTTCTTGCCCCTCTCCTCTCCAGCAAGGCATTTGTGGGATTAGAAAGATGGCTTAGATTCTGAAAACTTGGATTTAAGCCTACCCCTGTTCTATATTATGTAATTTTGGAAAAATTATTTAATCTCTTTGAACTTCAGCTTCCTTAAGAATCATAATGTATAACATCAAAAGCGTATTGCAAGGGATAAAAATAAGACATATGGGCAACAGCTTTAGTATTTTATTCACGATAGTCACTCTGTAAACAGAATTGACGTCTGAAGTTCTACATGCTCAGTCATTTCCTCCACTTCGCACACACCTCTAGTTCCCCTTAATCAACCTGACAAACCCTTACTCTCCCTTCAAGTCTCTATTCAGTTTTCACACTCTAAAGTTTTTCTTGATTTCCGCTGGCAGATGTAGGCGTTCCCTCAATTTTAGAGCTGTGCCCATCTTGAGAGCTGTGCCCATCTTGTTTGCATGAATGATTTTCTACTACTCTCTGATCTCCTCAGTGGCAGGAAATGTGTCTTTTCAGCTGTCTAGCTCTGGTTCATTATACGTTGTTACCACTTAGTATGTACTATATGACTATATGGTGTTGAATGAATGGCAATCATGGGACTATGCCTCAATACGTATCCATGTGTTCATAAATTTTACATCAGCATATCCTACCTGTGGCCATTGGGTCATATGCAGCCCAGGACAGCTTTGAATGCAGTCTAACACAATTTTTTTAACTTTCTTAAAACATTTTGAGATAATTTTTGGATATTTTTTTATCTCACCAGCTATCATTAGTGTTAGTGTATTTTATGTGTGACCCAAGGCAATTCTTCCAATGTGGCCCAGGGAAGCCACATGATCGGACAGCCCTGTTTTACAACAAGACATCAAATTTTAGCATCTCATTGGTGGGACACACCCATTTTAGGAATTTTAACTAGAACAGAAAGAGTTTTTCTTCTTAAAGGAAGTCTTGGTAGAATGGCAACGTTGTTTCTTCCTTGCTTTATTTTTGTTTTCTGACAGGGTGATTGTGGGGTGGGTAGAAAGGGAGCAACCAGAATAAGCACAAATCAGAAGTAATGAATGTCATCTCCTTTTCTTTATGTCCTGGGCCCCAGCATAATACCATGATAAGTTCTAAATAAAAGTTTTAAATGAATAGAATGACCTTGGTCCACTTTAGTTATAAGAACTGAAAGTTTGAAGGGAATAACAGTCTGCTCACTTAGACTGTTCCATGTTTTCTCTCTCTGAAATTCAGGTTGATGAATCTGCATCACTGCTACCATAAGCCTACATTTACCATCAGTGGTTTATAAGTGAATACCTATTTACTGCAAACACAAATTGCTCTAGACCACTTTACTAGCTACCAATAAATTTTACTTTTAATTTTATCATGTATTATGTATCATTGGCAGCAGCAGAACCATGGGAGTGCAGAGCAATAAGCAAGCTTCGGATAATTGATACTTTTGATACCACCCTGCTGTTTATAGGAGGAATTTACGTTGAGTGGCTACTGAGGGAGTCTGTGCATGAAGAGATTAATAAAATGAAAGGGGAGGAAGCCAGGATGGCTCAGTGTGTTAAGCACTTGCTTTGCAGCCCCAGGGACCAAGGATTGAGTCCTGGCCCCGGCCTCTGTGGACCCATATGCTGATGTGGGGTGTGCTTCCCTTGTGGGAGGCCCCAAGTTTGGTTCTCGCCATCCAGTTCAACCCCTGGCTTGAGGGGGTTTGCTTCCCATGTGGGAGACCCCCAGCCCAGTTCCCGTCCTGCACGGCCTACCTGCCCACCTGTGTGGAGAAGAAAACTATGTCAAAAACTGATGACGTACAACTACAGAGACTGCTCTGGGCCCTCTCCATTCTCTCTTTTTCTCTTTGTCTCTGTCTGTCTCTGTTTCTGTGAAAAACAATAAAATAAATGTTAAAAATAAATAAATAAATAAAATGAAAGGGGCTGAGACCTTGTTGGGTCCTCTCTGTACCATGGGGCCATATTGTCCAGATTTCTTCTTCTTATAAGGACATCAATCAGATAGGATTAGGGTCCATTCTAATTGCCTCCCTTTTAAATTAATTACCTCTTTAAAAACACTATCTTCAAGCACAGTAATATTTGAGGTACTTAGTTTTAGAGCTTACACATATAAATTTTAAGATTTATTTATTTTTTGAGAGTTGTATATGGGAGGGTGAGAGACCAAGAGACAGAGAGAAGGGGGAGGGCCCAGAACAGTCTCCATAGTTGTACATCATTAGTTGTCACATGGTTTCATTCCACACAGGTGGATATGGGGCTGCAGGGGGTTGGAACTGAACTGGAGGCCTCCTGCATGGGAGGAGGGAACCTTTGCTGACAAGCTATCCCAGCAGTTACCAGTTGCACAACAGTTTAGCATATGGGTTTATACGGCCTGGGGCCCGGAAGTAAACTCCAGACCTTGTGATTGTGAAGCAAATGCTCAACTATTGAGTTATCCTGGCATCCCTACATCTATATAATAAATTTTAGATGTCACAATTCAGCTCATAACAGTTTAGAAAAGAGAATGTCCCTTCTTTAGATGATACATGCAAAAGTAAAATATAATCATGTCTGCAATTTATTTGAAATGTTTTAGCAGGAAAAGAACATTATATGTCTGTATGTATGTTATAAACTCTCTTTTTCCCCCTCTTTCTTCTCTTTCTCATTTTTTTCTCTCTCTTTCTCCCTACTCTCTACTTCATTTTTTCTTCTAAGAGTAACATTTTTACAAATGGTGAGTTCATGAGTAGATTAGAGGTACTAGTTTACCTTAAAGTTTTAAAATTTTCAAAATAATAAGGTAGGAGGCAAAAAGAAAAAAGAAAAATATAAGATGTGATCTTACTCCATAAGATCTGTAATCTAGTTAAATAATGGAAGATATAAATTATATATGTGAATCTTACACAAAATGGTGATTGATGAAATAAAGATAGGCACAGGTTACACAAAGAAAAGGACCTTTTATTTCATCTTCTTCTGAATCAGAAACCAGAGCAAACTAAATATAAATTAAACAGCAATAAAAATATATGATAATGTGGTAGAAGTTTGGCATTTCACTCTGGTTTATTACTGACCTTTCCATTTAATATACATGATCGTACATTCTAAAAACTTTTTTGTTGTTGTTGTTAAATTTATTTGGGTGACATTGATTGGTAACAATTAGATAGTTTCTGGATGTACAAGTCCATATCACATCACCCATGCATCGCATTATGTGCCGACCACCCAAAATCAGCTCCCCTTCCATCACCATATATCCGGTGTCCACTCCCACCTCCCTCCATCAACACTTCTTCCCCACTCCTCCCTCCTTCTCAGGTAGCCACCAAACTATTGAGTGTGTCCATAATGCTAAATATTTTTATGTAAAGTGTCGTAATATTTTTCTTGTTCTGAAATTCACTGGACATACCAAACTTCTCATAAGATAATAAGAATATCAATACTGGGTGAAACATTTTCTTAAAAATATATTTTTTAAATTTAAATTGTAGTTTTCCTTTGTGATATTTAGAATTCAGGTATCTGTGAATGTATCATTTTTAAGTTTCTAATAATAATAAACAATATTTTGTATGTTAAGGCTTTTTTTTATTTTAAATGCCAGACGCTCTACTAAGAACTTATTTATTTACTTGTTTAATAATCAGAACGGCAACATAAAAAATTTTTTCTCCCCTTTTACAGATGAGGTAATGGAGCCACGGAGACGTTAAATACTTGTTCATAGCTAATAAATATTGGAACCAGAATTTTAACTAAGGTAGCCTTTATCCTAAGCCCATAGTTTTACTTAACATGCTATAGTGAACCTCTTAGGATAAAATAGAAGCTTTGTCTTGTCTTATTCAGTACATATTCAGTAGGCACAGTTGTATTTTTTTATCAATCATTTTTTTTACTCTTTGCACATTTATTTTACCACAATTTAAACAATAAAAATGTTAAGTTTTTCTTAACATGGTTTTGCTATTTCTGTGTTTTAATTAGGCTGGTTTAATTGTTACTTTTAGGTCATAGGCCACTCAAATGATGGATACCAAAGATCTTATTACTGTGTGATTAAATATGAAAATTTTGGGGGATGTCCAAACCAAAACAAATGTTTAAATAGTTTCAAGACTAAATCTGGAAATAGTTTTTGTTATCATAACATTCTTATTAGGTTATTCTTCCACCCTTTCTCTCACTGTTAGCTAACAATTATATACTTCCTAGGTCAAAATCTTAAGAAAAATAATTTGATTAATTTGGTTCATTAGTTTATACATAACATATATATTGGTTACACTTGGATCAGATTTCTGTTCTTAACTTATCACTATTGATAAAGGCTGGTGTTGGGAAGTATTAATGTGGGGTCACATAACATAAAATATGGCCATTTTGGCCCATCTCCTACAGTAAAAATTATGGGAAGAGGGTCACAATGAAAGGTCACAATAAATTGTGACTGGTAGAACTCATTAAAACTCAACGATTTAATAGGTTATTAAGAGCTTTTCAACCTTTATTTGTACTATTAGAAATAAAACCATTTTTTTCTATTTCTATAAGAAAAGCTCACCTTCCTTCCACAATGCTACCTTTAGTCTATCACTATTGACATATCTAATCATGGAATATGTTAAAGGCTTCACTGAGGTTTGTTATAGCTTTCTATAAACAATAAAACAAAACACACAATTTCACCAAACACATAATTCTTATTTGGGTAAGGTAATAGTTTTTATTTTGTTTCTGACAGTCCTCTTGATTATGTCCTGACTGTTCTGACCACTATAGCATACCAGGTTGATGTCCTCAGAGAAACATCTATTCTTGTTGTAGTCTCAACAAACCATTTGGAATGAAGAGAGTAAGTTGTGATCATCTGTTCAGACTAATTGAATAAATAATAACAGAGTCTACTTTCCTATTCAAATAATTTTGAATACTTTCTCCTAAATACATTACCTTAAGCTTTCCCATTCAACATCATATGCAATTTTTCTGCCAAGCTATATCCTCTTAGGACTTTTCTACAGTTCATATACACTGACTTGGCATTTTACTAACTTTTTAGTAGAAGGTTAGTATAGTTTGCTAACTTGGCAATGTTAGTATGTTTTTTTTTGTTTGTTTGTTTGTTTTCTGTCCAATTATTTATATCAAATGTAAAATAAGAATTGTCCTAGAATGAATCTATAGATATCTTTCTCTTTTAAATTTTACCTCTTTTACATATGCTTTTTGTCATTACTAAGTCATATCTTTATTCAAACAAAAAAAATTGTACATAGTTTTATATGTAAGATTTTATTAACATATATGAAACTCTTACTATATGACACCTATTGGTGACCTCTTTATTTTAAAAATGCATTTGTGTTTTCTCAACAATCTCTCAACATATTTAATTTGTAGTTAGTTTCCTAGCAAAATTGTGAGAGGTTATGAGAACCTTTCCCTTCAACTTTTATCATCAGTACCTTTATTGTTCTTGTACATACTAGAGCTCAGCAAGTGTTTGCCCCATTGCAATTGCATCATACTTCTTAGCAGCACTTTTTCTAAACTCACCCTGAAATACTCAATTAGTATGAAGTTTATTAGATTGTTTTGTATAAACGTGAGTCATCAGATACGTTTATCTCCCCTGTCCCGCAAATCAGAGTCCTTTTGTAAAGAACACATTTCTTCAGCAAGCTGCCATTTCTGATTTTATATATATATATATTTATCATTAAACCCTGAACTCTCAACTACAAAGAAACAGAGAATCGTATGAAATAAAAAATATGGACCAGAGGAAGGAGCAAAGTATGTCATGTTGAGTATCTTCTATGTGATAAACTTCACATATCATTTAATTCAGCAAAATGCATTCTTAAGTATTATTTTTGTAATTTTGTTTATGAAAAAGTGAGGGCTTGGAAGTTAAATAAATTCCTCGAAATCAAGTAGGTACTTGAAATTAGAATTAAAATTGAAACTTGGGCCAATCTGTGTCTTTTGTATTTCCCATCCTATCTCAAGCTTGACAATTATGCCAGCCTGGCATATACAGTGTCTGACAAAATAGATGTTCACTAAGTATTTGTTGAATGAAAGAATATATTAATAATTGTCTCTAAAGTTTGTACTACTTTTGTATATGCTGCTACTTTTGTTCAAAGATTGTCCCTGAATTGCAACATCAAAGTTAATAGAGTCATCATTTATTTTTAAGACAGAACAATCATGTTATAAAGTCAAAATATTACTAAAGAGTTAGAGTCAGGACACAAGGCTAGAATCAAAACTTTAAAAGTATCTGGAGAAAAGAATCAACCCCTAAGAAACAAAATTAAAAATATTTTAACTATCCAGGGCTAGAAATGCCAGATAGCCGAGCTTGAAATATCAGAGTTAAACACCAAATGATAGCCCAGCAGCTCAAGGCATGAGAGGCAAATGTCTGGAAGGGTGAGAGAAGCTGGAAAGCTCAAATTCCTGGTCTTATTCTAGCTATTGTTGGCTTCCTGGTCAATTTCTGTGTTACCCCATCTGTTTTCTTTTTTTTTTTTTTTTTGATATTTATTTATTTATTTATTTATTATTTTTTTTTTTAATTTATTGTTAAATTTGATGAGGTTACATTGCATTATGGACACACTCAATGGTTTGGTGGTGTTTTCTTTTTAATAGAGGTTTATATCCTGAATGAGAGCTGGCTATGATTTCAAAAACATTGAACTCTGTTTAGTATATAGGTTATATTAAAATAATCTATTTATGTCACACTGTTTGCTTTTGGCACTGGGCAAATATTGATTGGGTATTTTAGAGTGAAGTTTTGGACTTAATGATATTGAGCATGTAAAAAATTAGAAGCGATTTATATGTAATCAACTTTAGAATTATCGCATTAAGATTATAGCCCTTGTTTTCAAATTTTCTACAATCTCATGTCGGATACTAAACAATGTTAGTAGTATACCTCATGATAAGCCTCATCATCGTATTTTACAAAGAGTTTTACAAATTCTTTATAAAGTTAATTTATTTGAATTCAGTGGCCTAACTTTAACCAATTAACTTTATCTTTAGTGATTATACTCAAATTAGCATTATGTGTATGCTGGTGTAGGTTCCGACTAAAATGAAGACATGTCTTTTAAAAGCTGCTCATAACTAGTGATTAAAATAGAAAGGAGAGAAGAAAATAAGAAAGGAAGAATGAAAGCGAATCAGAAGGAAGGATGGATGGAAGGAAGGGAGGGAGGGAGGGAGGTTGGAAAAGGGAATGAAAAAGGAAGGAAAGAAAAGGGAGGAGAACAAACTCAGATTGTAGATTTTAGAGCATCATTATATATATGGTTATATAGCGTGCTCAAATATTAAAAAGCTTATGAGCCTGTTGAGTTCACTTTCAGCTAGCAATTTTGAAGCACTTTACATGTGTTCTATTATCTGTGTTTACACACATAGTAGAAGTGATGAATAATGCACATGCATCAATTAACCTTTCACAGTCTCTCAGCCCATTAGCTTTCTACCTACAATTATTCAATGATCCAAACACTCTAGTAGAAACTCAAATGTACTGTGTTGTTATTGCTATCAATTTTTTGTATCAGACCCAGAAAATACTTTATGTTCTATAAAGACAACTGAATTCTTTCTACAAAGCTTTTTGCTTGCTAAATGAAAAAGCAAGGCATGGAATCTAATTATTCTTTATGATATTTATAAGTGATAGCTAAAATGCAATATAATCAGAACTTTATATAAATTGTGGTTTTCTAAGCTTACAATATTGGATCTCTGTGTCATAATTGTAAAAGTTTAAGTCAAAGCATTTCATTAACTCAGTTCACCCAATTTATTTGATACTGCACCACTAAGTGTGAACCACCAGTCTAATAATCTAGGGAAAGGAGGCAGGGAGGGAGGAACTTCAATGTAAAGGAAACAGGGCTAGAGCAGATTAATTTATCTTTCTTCAGGCTATCTGGCAGTTACCTAAGTTGTACCACAATTAAGCTTATGGGTTTGCACAGGCCAATGTTTGGACCTCATGGTTGCAAGACAAGCATTCAACCTGTTGAGCTATCCTGGCATCCCTTCATATTTGTTCTTTAAATTGCTGATTTTCATAAGTGGTGATTGCTCAGTACATTTACTGTCAGTTGAACATTTGGTTTCCATATCTCTTATAACGATAATTATCCAATTATCATTTGCTTATACTTGAATATTTATGACATAAGATATTTTTAATTTAAAATATTAGACAACTCCATTTAAATTAGCTTAAGAAAATAAAAAGAAAACTAAAGACTTAGATTATGAAATAAAGAAAACAGGGATGACTTTTTTTATAGTTACATTCAGGGATTTAAAATATGTTTCCAGGATCCATGCTCTTTCTGTTTGGTTTGCTGCACTTATCTAGTCCACTGCTATGTTAATTACTAGTTGTCTGAACTGTCAATATGTGTTTTACAAACTTATTTTTTATTATTAAATTTGTTGGGGTAACATTGGTTGGTAACAATTACATAGTTTTCAGTTGTTCAATTCTACATTACATCATCTATGCATTACATTATATTAAGGTGACCAGATTTTAGCATTGGTAAAGCAGGACACCATTGACCAGGGGACAGGGAGTTCTTGATTAAAAATTTGGTCTATCTCCCGCCGTTTCCTAGCTTATCGTGCATTCTTTCCAAAAATCGGAACTTTTTAAAAATGCCGCGGGATGCGGGACAAATTGTTAAAAATCAGGACTGTCCTGCCAAAAGCAGGACGTCTGGTCACCCTACATTATATACTCACCACCCAGAATCAGCTCTCCCTGCATCACCATAGATATGGTTCTCCTACCCCCTCTCTTTCACCCACCTTCCCCTTTACCTCAGGTGACCACCAGACTATTGAACATGTTCATGAGTTTTTGTTTCTGTTTTACTTTCCATTTTATAATCCACCTGTAATGAGGTCATACGTTTCTTGATTCTTTCAGTCTGACTTATTTTGCTTAATAAGATGTTTTCAAGGTCCATCCATGTTGTAACAAAAGCCTGTATTTCATCTTTTCTTATTGCTGAGTAGTATTCCATTGTGTAAATGTACTACAACTTCTTTATAAGTCATCTATCAAAATGTACTACAACTTCTTTATCCAGTCATCTATCAAAGGACAGTTTGGTTGTTGCCATGACTTGGCCACTGTGAACAGTGCTGCAATGAGCATTGTATCTTTGCGAATTAAGGTTTTCAAGTTTTTTGGGTAGGTACACAGAAGAGGGATTTCTGGGTCATATGGCAATTCTGTTCCTAATTTTTTGAGGAATTGCCACACTGCCTTCCATAGTGGTTGTATAAATGTACATTCTCACTAGTAGTGTGTGAGTGTTCCTTTTTCTCCACAGCCTCTCCAGCACTTGTTATTCCTTATCTTGTTTATTGTAGCCATTCTAGCATGTGTGAAGTGATACCTCATTGTAATTTTAATTTGCATTTCTCTGATTGCTAGTGATGTTTAGCATTTTTTCATGTATCTGTTGGCCATTTATGTCTTCATGGGAGAAGTGTGTGTCTGTTCAGGCCTTCTGCCCATTTTCTTTTAATTGGATTGCTTTTTTGTTGTTGTTGAGTTGTACAAGCTTTTTATATATTTTAGATATTAGCTCCTTACCAGAGGCATTGTTTACAAATATTTTCTCCCAATTGGTTGGTTGCCTCTTTGCTTTGTTGATGGTTTCCTTTGCTGTGCAGAAGCATTTTAATTTACCCATTCATTAATTTTTGCTTTTACTTCCCTTGCCTCTGAGGCCAGGTTCATGAAGTCCTCCCTGAACCCAAGGTCTATAAGTTTAGTACTGATGTTTTCTTCTATGCAATTTATTGTTTAGGGTCTTATTTTGTGATCAAACAATCTGTTCTCTTTGAAAAACTAATTGACCTCCATGGATGAAATTGCTACAATTAGGACAATATTACCATTATTTAATAAATCTATTGTTTTTAATTATTTGACATTAAAAAGAGCCTGTTAGAAAACACTGCATTTATTAATTAACCATCTGAAGAACTACTCTACCCAACCATCCCTGAGTATTCATGAATTGTAAAACACACTTTAACAATGTTGATTCTGATTTTCTCTATAGATGCAGGCTATATTCCTTAGAATATCCTCTTGTATTCTAAAAATTTTGATCCCAGTAAATACTAAATTAATATTTCTAGAAATAAAGAATAAGTAGAGAAAAGAAAAACTGGGTAAAAATATTTTGCCATTTTTTAAAATGTTACAGTGAATAACAATGCTTGTGTTGTCTCTTATCTGTGAAAATGAATCTTCAAGATAAATTTCTAGAACAAAGATTGCTGAATGAAAGTGTAAATGCATATTGTTAGATACTGCCTAAATTCCCACCACAATTATTGTAGGAATTGGACATTTCAACAAGCTCCCCCAGTGATTATTGTGCATGATAAAGTTTAAGAATCACTATGTTAGGACAGGGTTATTTACCATTTTGAGAATTAATTACCTTGTCAAAAAAAAAGTACATCTATGAATACATATTTGCAGGCATTCTTGCCAATTTTTCCAGCACTACAGAGTTATTCATCTCAGTCAAGAAATCCTGGTCTGGAGTATCTCACAATTACCAAAATATTAGTTTTTCCAAATGAGTGAAGATAATTGTTTCCCTTCACTTGGCCTCTACAGTGTTTTGTTTTATTTTATTTTATTTTATTATCTTATTTTATTGTTTTTGACGGACAGAGAGAGACAGAGACAGAGAGAGACAGAGAGAAAGGGAGGGCTCAGAGCAATCTTTACAGTTGTATGTCATCAGTTTCCAACATGGTTTCATTCCACAGATGTTGGTGGGGGCTGTGCAGGGCAAGAAGTGACCTGGGGGCCTCCCACATGGGAGGCACACCCCAGTTCAGCATATAGGTTCACACAGGCTGCGGCCAGGATTTGATATTTGATCTCTGGGGCTGCAAAGAGAGTGCTTAACATGCTGAGACATCCTGGCTTCCCTGGCTTCTACAGTCTTAACCACACTTTGCCTATGCTTGATCCTGTACTTGTGCTTAAAACTAAACCAAGACATTTGGATAATGCCATTTATCAAAAATTACTGCTTTATAAGACTTCTGCCTTATTTTTTTTTCTAAGTATATCTGCCCTTCACAACTATGAAAGTGAATATTAAATAAATATTTATCTTTTTATAGTGCAAATTTTATTTATGTAACCATATGATTTTATTACTATTGCAATATTATTTCACATTCTATTTCAACAGAAAACTGAGATGTGCATGTAAATTAACAATGATTAGTATAAAAAAAAACTATTCTATAGGTGAAGTTTAATATTTCTATATGTCGTTTTTCCTTCATTTAGTAACAGTTTAAAATAGAAATTGACAGTCAGCTAACTGGTAATTAGCATAGCAGTGAACCAGATTTGTTTAGCAGTTTACAACATTGTGGATACTTACCTTAGTTTCTTGTGAGGCAGCCATCTATGTTGTTTCAGCTCAGAATGAAATAGTTTTATAAATTAATATAACTTCCTTAAGTATAGAAGCTAGGTGTTTTATATATATCTGCGTATCTCAAAAGCCAACTGTTCGACATCTAATGTATTATAGCAAATATTCTACTGTTTCACAGTAATCAAGTATATTGAGCATGAGCTTTTAAATACTGACAACCTGAAAACTGGTATCTGAAATCATCCTAAGACAGCATTGCTTTGGTTATAAAAAATAATATGCCAAAACTATAATATGCGTTCTTTATAATAAATGGAATAATAGCTTGAAATCTCAGATGCTGGACAAACATCCTGAAAAAATCTGAAGTCAAAATATATCAAGAAATATATTCTATGACAGTTATTATCCTAGAATATCCTCTCTACTCATCCTGTTCCCAATTAATTAATTATAAAGTCCTGTTGACTCATACCCCAAAATATTTCTTGAATTTTTTCCCTCTTTTTCTACATTGCCTCCTATGCTAAGGTGTAAGTACTTAACTAGGATCTCCTAATCTAATCTCCCAACATTTTCACTATCCCCATACATGGGGAAGCATTGTATTCTTTTTTCTTTTTTAAATATTTATTTATTTATTTATTTATTTATTTATTTTTGACAGAGAGAGAGAGAGAGAGAGACAGAGAGAGACAGAGACAGAGACAGAGAGAGAACTGAACTGGGGGAGCTCCCAGTTCAGCATATGGTTCCACATGGGCCGTGGCCGGGATTCGATCCCCGGTCCCCGGTGCTGCAAAGTGAGCGCTTAACCCATTGAGCCATCCTGGCTTCCCTGTATTCTTAAAATACATGTTTATTAAATAAACATCATACTTTAAAGTAAACAAAAAAGCAAAAATTTGTTATATTATAGAAGGAGATACTCTAAACACTTTAGGAATACATCCAAGTTCTGTTTTAATGTGGTATCTGTAGATAAATAAAAATTAATATTGGGAAGATTCAATTAAAATGCAATTTACGAGACACAGGAATACCCCATCCTACCACAGACTAATTACTACTCTCCACAAGTTTTCCAAAGGATAGTACTATATACATATTAAAAAAAAAAAATACAATGCAATTTAAATAAGGCAAAATGTTAACTTATTCGATAATAATTTGGGTCCAAAGTAGAATTTCAGTTAGCTATGCTAGATAATATGGAAAACTAACTTCTTATTTTTGTGTATATGTGTGCTAGAATGGTCTTATCTATATAGGTTGCCCCTTTAACCTCATTTTCAGTCTGAATTCTAGATTTTATTATCCAATAAGAGAGTCATTCCAGGGATTCTCTCACATACACCGAGTAAGAGAAAGACATATAATACTGAAAAAAGCAAACATGACCTTAAGTTGGTTACTTGGAGGTTATAGTCTACATAGTAAACAGATCTTACACATATTGTGTGTATGAGTGTGCATGTGTGTGTATCTGCCTATGCAAGTAAAATTAACAAGGATATTATAAAACAGATACAGAATGCCATGAGGCTATATCAGACAGATCTAATTGCTATTGGAAAAGCAGGAAAGACCTTTCACAGGAATTGACATTTAAGTTGAGAACTAAAGCTAATATTAGAATAGCATGGAAAAATTATATTCCAGGCTGTAGGACAAGTTTTGTGAAGTGCAGAAGGTAAAAAACAAAACAAAACAAAACATGAATTTGTTAATGGACTAAAAATATAGGCAAAGTATTGTGTTATAGAAGGATACTACTAGAGGGTCATGTTGTTAGAAGTGTGGAAGTATATAACTAGGTGAAGCTGGAGCGGTAGGCAGAGATCAGATAATGCTTGCCATCACTGGTCATGTTAAGACTATGCAGTTTTATTCTGATTGCTATCAGCAGATATAGAAAAGTTTCATAAAACATAACCAACTTTTTATTTGGATAGACTCCCTTTGGCTACAATAATAAAAATGGTTTGACCCATTTCTCACTTAGAAAAAAAAGTAAGGCTTGCTTGCTGCATTCACTTAATTTTACATAAACATGCTCTTTGAGGCTGAGGCAAATCTGACTATATTCCAACATGAAAATTAAATACAACTACTCTTGGAATTATTTCTGAATAGGACTTGTCGCTAATCCTAATGTAACAGAAACATATATGATCAGTACTTAATAATGGGAGTGGGGGTGGGTTAAGGTTAAAACTGTAATCCATAAATTATCTCAGGTTAAATGCTATAGCCACAAGTTCTACCAGTGAGTCTTCTCAGAGCAAATAGGGAAAAAGGTTAAAAGGAGCAAAAAATAGGGATGGAATGTAAGTCCCCAGGCAAGATATGATGGTGACTTGGTTTAAGACAGGTATAGAAAATTAGAAAAATATAGGGTTTTGAGATATGCTTTGAAGATAGAATTGGCAGATCATGGTGATGAATTAGACCTAGAGGATAAGGTAAAACATATAAAGGATACATTTCTGGTTTGCAGAATGAGCCATTAGGTAGAAAGAAGCACTATTTGACAAAGTGGAGAAAAATGAAGAAATACATTTGATAATAAAGAGCAAGAATTTAGTATTAGACATGTTAAAAAGTTGTAAGGCCTAAAATAATTTAAGCACAAATATCAAAGGGCCAACTGTGTAAGTTAGAGGCTCAGAAGACTTTATAAGTTGTTGCAATATTAATGAAAATCATTGAAACTTTTAAAACTTTTATGAGATAATTTAGAAATTCTGAGCATTCAAAAAGAGGAGGTGAAAAAAGTAATTGAGACATATAAGTCAAACAGAAATAAAACCAATAAAATGCTAAAAGAAAAAAAGTCAAAAGGGAGGAAGGGATTAACTTGATCTAATGCTACAGAGAGTTCAATGAGGTCTGAGAAATATTTAACCACAAGACAGTAATTGGCAACCTCTATAAGTGAAAAAACAAAATAAGAGAAAGAGAAAGAAAAAAAAAGGAAGGAAGAAAAGAAGGAATGAAGGAAGGACAAAGGGAAAGAAAGAAAGAAAAAGAAAGAAAGAGAAAAGAAAAAAGAAATGAGGGAGGGAAGGAAGGAGGTGAAACGGCAGGATTGAAGACCATATGAGTATGGCATAGATAGTAATTGAAGGGAAAAATGAAATCAGCTTATACAAACTATTATTTGGATAAGGTTGTATGTGAATTAATTATGGGAAGGCAGAGCTGTGGATGGAGGATCCTTTGAGGTTAAGAGGTAAGTATTATGATAATAAATGGTAGAGCAAGTATATTTTATATTGAAGTGGAAAAGGAGAGGTTGAAAATACAGAAGAAAAGGGAAATTTTTGACAAGTTTCAGAGAAGATGAGATGATTATATTTTGCTTTATATCAGCCTAAATAGACAGGAGGATGCTTCTTTTTGCAGAACAAGAGGACATGGGGAAATAATTACTATATATGTAGACAAGTTTTGATTGGGCCTAGAGGCAAACAAATAAGTTGCTTTTTGATGTGCGCTAAATTCCCTATGCATAAGAGGCAAAAATATCCTCTAAGAGTGGGGTGGAGTTGAATTGGAGGGATAGAATGGGCTTAGTGGAGAAAAAAAATGAAGAGAGAAAAGTTGAAATGTTGGTTAATGGAGAGACAACAGAGGGAATTAATGGGGACAAGGCATTAATGAAGTGAGTTGTTTCAGTGAGAGTACCTGAGGAAGGCAGAGAATAATGTGGTCCAGTGCCAAATGGAAGACTAAGATGCTCGTGTGTGTGTGTGTGTGTGTGTGTGTGTGTGTGTGTGTGTGAGAACCAGAAAATTTATACATGTTTTTTTGACGATGGATGCTTTCAGTGATATAGCTATTGTTGGGACTTTCAGTAAACAGGAGATATTAAAAAATAAGAGGAAAACTAATATTCTGAAATTTGTATTGGGGAGGGCACTGATTATACTGAGAGTGTCCCAAAAATGTATACAGATTTTAAGAGATATTATCTATGTATTACTTTTCTAAGTTGAATTGAATTACAGTAGCAATGTGTAATACGATGTTTGCTCAAAAGATGGCATTGATCGAATGAATGCTATCATCACCATGCAACAGACAGGACAGTCAAATAAAATAATGGTAGCATGGCTGTCATTAGAGGAGCACACGATCACTTTGAACTGGTATTCAAAATTCAAGAATGTTGAGAAAGTGCTATGATAATGGAGGCATGAATATGCTACAGAACCTCAGACATGCCTAACAATTGCAGGCATTCATAAGTTTGAACCACCTGGTAAACTGAAAGGACATGAGTGGTGATACAAGTGGACACTTTTGTCAACATTGCTAAAGCAGTAGTTCACTGTAATTAGAAGTTTCTGGACACTGATGGGGACCACGTTGAGCACCACTTATAGTTGTAGAAGTCAGGCATGACTTGTATTCATCTTTTGTAATTGTTATATATTGAGTATTATAATTTTAATAGTTTTTGTTTGTTTGTTTGTTTCTTAAAATGTGTATAAGTTTTTTGGACACTTTGTATATCCATCCCTGAGGTTCTTGTTAGGAGTGAGTACACATTTTCATTGACTACTGAGAAAGAATGACCTTAGAATATGCTAAGTTTCAATAAAGGCTTCAAGGTGAAAGAAGCATTCAGAGTATAGTCTTAGGATTTGGGGACATTTGTGATCATGGAGTAGAAATTTCAGAGTGCTAGTCAGAGGGGTTTAAATAAAAAGAGAGGAGATGTATTAGTGGACAGAATAGAATGTTAGGTTGCACTGCATAAACAAGAGTAAGAATGTTGAAAGATTTTGTCTTAGGTAATGATGGATTTATAAGATCTCTATTGCAGCCTGAGAGTAAGGGTGACCAGGTAGTTGAAATGTAAGGCACAGTGTGTTGTCTTTTAGGTGGTTAGATTTGGCAGTTTTAGTTAAGTGTTGCTAAAGCTGGTAAGAATGAATGTATGCATATAAATCAAGTGGTTCTTTCCTTGGAGAATAGACTTCATGATGGATCATAAGCAAGTGAAGGTGCACCTGCCTTTTTCTTGCTAATAGGCCAATGTTCCACCTTCAGGCAATGACAACCCAGGGAAAAATGATTAGGTGTTTTGTTTTGTTTTTTCTTTTGGGTCTCAATTTCTGTTAAACATTGATGGAATACCTATATGACATAGATAAAAAGAAAAAAATTAATAATAATGTGCAAATCTTTCTATTTCTCTCCTTTTTATTATCACTTCCCTTTTACAATCTCATGCGTATTATTCTTTGAGTTAACCACTGACTCTCAAAATATGGAAAATAAAAAACAAATGGAAAGAAAAACTCAAGGCGCTAATTTGGTTAAAATAAAAAGATAAATTAGAAGCAGTATAGGGGTGAGGTGGGGATTGGGTATTCAAGTTTGTGAGAGAGTTTTGCCAACTCTTTTACCAGGAAAGGACACTCAGAAACCTGTGCCTTGAGAAATATATTAAGATTAAAAGAAATGAAGGAAGATGATTTTAAAGAATGACTGTTAATGTTTTTTTTGTGTGTGTGTTTTCATAGAGATTGTAGAAAGTATTTCAGATGCTTTCTAACTATGGCAAATCGATGTGTATGTTTTTAATATGGTCCAGTGCCAAGATGGAGTTTTATGAGGGTTACATGTGAAAATTATAAAATCATTGCTTTATTTAGTTACATTTCAATATAAAATGTATCCCAAAATAGTATAATTTTTGTTTGTTCGTAATTTTTAGAACAAGAATTATTTAAATCTTAAAATAGAATATTAAAAAATGTGCTGACTTACTCAGGAAACTTTATCTTCTGAGTATAGAAACCCACTGAAGCTAGATTGGATGTAAAGATAAGGAAGACCACATGTGTTCAGATAACTAAGAACAGAAAATAAAAATAGACTCTCTGAGGCCTGGAGAATTTCTCATTCAAGGACTCCATGGCTCTCTCTTCCCATCTCTCTGTCTCGTGGACACCCAACTTCTTCACACATACTCCAACATGCCTCCTGTCTTGGCGACCCCACTCTCCCCTCATGCGCTCATCTTTCCTATGTTAGCACAGCTGCCCACTAGGTGAGCTCCATAATTCTTTGAGTTTCAGATTTGAGAGCAAGGGTCCTTGGAATTCAGCTGAGCCTACGATTTTGTCTCTCTTGAACACTACTTAGTCTAATTATCTCTAAACAAGAAAAAGAAGGATGATATTGGCATATAGGGTGCCCTTCTCAGGAACACTAACTGGTGGGGCAGGTTTAGATGAATAAGAATGTCACAGGTCAGCTGCATTGACTGACATATCTAATACATGTACAGTTTTAGAACAATCATTTGTGGAAATGTTTTCAGAATATAGAGTAGCTAGCTGAGAGCAGAGATCGGCATGTCAAGTTTAATTTCTCTTTGTTTATATATAAACTGAAAACCAAGTTCAAAAGAGATTTTTCAAATACTGAAAGCAAAAACTTCAAACAAGGAAAAAATCAATAAATAACTATCTTGAATAGTCTGGCTAGACAGAAAAAATAGTTTGCTTGTTTATTATCCATATCCCTTAAGTAGCAGGAACTAATAGAATTTGAATTTAAACATCTTACTATAAAGACTCATTACTCTTCCAGATTTGCAATTGCATTTTAGAATTGCAATACTAAATATTTAATATTCCTACTGTAATTCTGAAAAATATTTTAATTACTCTGTGTGAAACATTGTTTTCTTGTTAAATTTGTAGACACAGTGGAAGAAAAAAAAACAATTGTATTCCTATTGATGTTATTTGGATAATACATTTATTTTAAAAACAAGACAGGAAAATAAAGTTCTTCATATAGTATTTGCTAAAGAAATATAGTAATAACTTTTCTGAAATATAAAGAAACATA